>BMAW01120922.1:62209-108055 GCA_019974015.1 Nephila pilipes | reverse complement strand
TGGGCGGGCTCATTCTCTCAGCGGGGTGTCTAGTTGACGAATTTTTTCTTCTTTATTCTTAATTCTTTTCTGTACGCGTATATTTATTTATATTTTAGTTGCGGTAGTTTTGGAACTCATAGGGTTGCGTGCTGGAAAAAGATCCGTGCATGATGAAGTGGTGTTTACATAGGAATACGTTACATGAAAACGGCTTAGTTTATTTAAAAATAACTTTCAATACCAAGTTAAAAAAAATTACATATTTATTTTCTATTTTTTATTTATTATCTGTTATTTTTCTGAAGGAATGGAGGAAATATTTAGAAATGGATTATTTTTAAATGAGTGAAGTTCGACAGAACTTTTTGTCTGCGAAATCGACAAAAAAATATTTTAAGGATTCTTATATTGTCATAGAACATTTAGTTTCATTTATTGAAGCACAATTCACATAATTTCTTCAATAAAATAAAATGTATTTTTAAATCAGTTGTCAATTTTCTGCAAATTAGAAATTCTTGCAGTTGATACTTTCTAAATTTTTATTTGGGCATAATTATTTTTCTAACGAAGCTGATGATTTAAAACATTTTTCTATATTAATTTTCTTTAATAGTATGTAAAATCGTTATGTTTTATTTTGTAGTAAAGTGTATCATTTCTAGAGATTTATAAATGTCTTATCTAAATTAGGATTTAAAAAGAATATTAAAAATTAAAATTTTTCCATCACTTAGAGTAATTTAGATATAGGATAATAGTAAATTGACTTGCTTAGCTCTTTTGAAAAATATTTCCCTAAAATTTTATAATCATCCAATTTCGAAATCAGTATTTATCTGCGGTTGTTTTAAGAAAATAAACATATAAGAATACTCCTATAGAAAATTGACAAAACATGAATATTAATAATTATAATGATAACAAAATTCATTCATAAGACTACAAATTTTAGAGAAATTTAAAATTGATATTTGAATAACACATTAGAATAAGTAAAATTATACAATTCTTTAACATTTTAATTGTTATGTTAAAAATTAAATTACGAAAATAAAAATAAAGGCAATATCACGAAATTCCGAAAATTGTAAAAAGTTTTCTCTTCTTTCTATTTAACATGCAAAAGCACTTAAGTGATAAAGTAGAAGTTTACTATAGAGATTAAAAATAAATTTATTTTTGAATCCATTTAGGTTTTTAGAAGGTGTCTTTTTTGAAACAAGAAAATTTAAATTTTGGAAGAGGATTTTAATCCACATTGAGTGAACGTGTGCCCTGTTTTAGTAAAAATTATATAAAAAAATATTTTTTAAAGTATAGAATGACAAAATATCTGAATGTAACATCTATATTTTTTTCATTAAAAGATGATGAACTTTTAAGATATGTTACAAATATTTTAGAATTTTTTTTCCCTTCTAGATTTCTCATTGAATCCAAAAAAGAGAATTGTACTCTTGAAATAAGACATGAAAAAACGATGATACTTTTAGGTCTAATTTCACAAATTCGAAAATTTATAATTTTTAATTAATTTTTAACGGAACAGATTTTAATTGTTTATATGTTCCATATTTACTGTTAATGAACTCTTTAAATTTTTCAACCTTTAAAATTAAATTTAATAGATATTCTTTGTATGGTTGTAATGAAATTTAAAATGCTGTTCATGTTGTCTATTACGAAATATATATCCAACACAAGTCTCGGTTAATAAAGGAAATGACTATATTAAGATTATCCACATTAGGTACCAAAATCTTAAATAGAGGGAACCAAAAAAGAAATAAAAATCTGTTTGAAATAAAATCGTTAACTTTTTTCATGTATTTTTACAATTTGAAAGGGGCAGCTCAATTTGTAACAAGACTAGTTTTTATTGATTTATACAAAGCATTTTGCTAAAATATTCAATATGTTTTGTGTTTTGGAACAATGCGTATGCTTTAAACAAACTTTTTTCCATTTTTGTAAATTGTCTGATTTTTATACTATGTTGCAAATTATGGGTAAATAGCAATTTTATAAATACACTACTTAATTTGAAGGTAAAGAAAAGAAAAGGGCTGTAAGAATTGAAATATTTTCTACATATTTTGCGTGCCTATAAGGTTAAAAAATAAAATTTTAAATAATTATCTACAAAGTATTATCATTTCTATTCAACAAAATTATTCTGAAAAATTTCTCTAACTATTAGTGCATACTCAAAATAGAAATTTCGATTCATATAAAAAAATAATTTGCAACAACGGATTATTATTTCTCTTCCAAAGATAATTATGTAAAATTGTTCTAGCTATTAATGTTGTCTAGAAATAGAAATTTTGCGGCATAGTTGATGGCAAGAGAAAAATTGTGTGTAAATAACAATTTTAGATTAAAAAATAAATTTAAATTGGAACAAAAATACCGTAAGAATTAAAATATTTACTACAAATTTTGCGTTCATAGGGTTAAAATAGTTTCTTAAGAAATAATTAACTGATAACATTATCATTTCTTTTCAAAAAAAAATATCCTGTAAAATTGTTCTTATTATTTATGGGCACTCAAAATAGAAATTTCGTGGTATATTATTTAACGACAATAGAGAAGTTTAATGTAAATAGAAATTTTAGAATCAAACTAGAAAATTTTTAAAAATTTAAAACTTGTAAGAGTTTCTTCTGAGACATGCTATTAGAATATTAAAAATTTTACCTCTATTTTTACATTCCTGGATTTAAAATATTTTCTTAAACAATAATTGACTTAAAAGTAGTATAACTTCTATTAAAAATAATTCTGTAAAACTGCTCTAATTCTTAATGTCGATAAATATATTCATCAAATGAGCTACAAATTTTATTTTGATCGAAACAATAAACTCTATTAAAAATTTAATATTTTATATATTTCGTTTCCGCTTCAAAACATCATCATTCTCTACTTTTAATACTTACATTTCTCCCCTTTCATTACAAACTAAAAGCTAAAACTGACAAAAATTCTCAAAAGCATTATTTAGTGTTAAATAAAATATATTTTCCGTTACTCATAAAAATAAAAAAAAAAACCATAAAAACCATTTTTAATTATAATGCTGAAACAGAAAGCGATCGCCAATGCAGTAAACAATCACACAATTCACAGAACACTTTATAACTTCTTGACAACCATTGAAATAAAGGCGAAGAAAAAGTTGAAAATATGTCATTATACTCAGCGTGTGATTAAACAAACTACCTATTCCTTTTATCGCAATAAATATTTAATAAAGAATCGTAAGTCGAATTCCTTTTCTCCCATCATCCTTTATTAAAATTTTATATATTCGCCGAACACAAACGGGAGCTTCCAGTGATAAATTATTAAACTTCGCGTTTAACTCATGCGCTTGGTTTAGTTTTAAAAATTATTTTTTTTCCTGATGTTTTCATGCGCAAACAGCGTTGTACTTAGGAAAGAAATGTATCATCACTTGTTGTCAAAGTTTTAAAAACATGGAAGAATAACGATAAACAATTTTAAAAAGGCTCATAAATACATAAGGATGCGAGTTCATCACCTGGTTGTACAATATTGTGTTAGGGATGAAATGTATGAAAGTCGTACTTGTATTTATAACGATGTTGAATGAATTGTGTATACTTTTTCAGACCAATTAACAGATTGTACAGGATTTGTTGAAATTATTTTGGCCCTTGATATTTGATGTTGGCGGGGAATTTCATAAAAGGGCGAAATTTATGTTAGATTTAATTTGATTTTACTTAATTTCAAAAATTTTATTCGCGTGCGATTGGTATTTTTTTTTAATTATCATCAGTTTAATCGAACTTTTAGCTGATAAGTGACTTAGATGTTTTTAAGAAATATTACTATTTACAGTACTTGAAGATACATAAAATATGTATTTCAGAAAAAAATACTTTATATTCAAACAAACAGTTATTTAAAACTCAAATTTTTTTTAGAGTATTTCAATATTTAAGATTTCTACTACATTCCTACAATTTTATATATTTTTATTAATTTCCCAGTTGTGTTTTTTACGATTCTGTGCATAAGTTTCATTGTACTAGTGTCATTTATAGTTTCAAAATTGGGTTTGTTTGCCCTATTGTTGTTTTACACTTTACAATTTTTTTTTCTAATATACACTACGAAAAACTGTATGTAAATTTACGGATTTTTAAAACTAATTACTAAATACCTAAATTCAAATTTCATGCTCAGAAACATCAAACATAGTATGCAAAAAAGTCCATACAATTTCAAAGCCTTATACTAAGTGCAATAAAAGTCTTAGCATTTAAAAAAAAAAATGGAAGCATGAAAATAAAAAAAAGCTGCGAAAAAGAAGTTTAAAGTTATGTGCATGTCAAGGAAATAGTATCTCTCATTATTACATAAAATTTAAATAACCTACTAAATAATGTAGCTAGAGCTACAAAAACTTTATACATATATTTTTAAAAAATAATAAGACTAATATAAAATAATAATAACATTTTTTCGATATTTTCGTCACTTTTAAGGTATTGTATCTTATCACGAAGGTCCTTGACATTGAATCTCGTAATTTTGAGCCCCTCAGAAATGAAATTTTATATATTTTCTGGTACATCGCTCTCCTAACTTTCTACGCCACGCCATTAGAGGATTTCCAGACTCGGCAATATAAAGCAGGCCCTATTATTCTAGATGGATATTTTTCAAATATTTTTCCTTTTGACATGGTTTATTATTAAGATTCTTTTTTAGTAATTCACAAAAAAAAATGAATTGTCTCTTTTGAGATTTGATGCTGAAATAAAACTTTATTTATATGTGTATAGAATCTTCATATATTTCAATAATTTCCTGAATGAAATTGTAATAAAAACAGCTGCAAAAAAAGAATAAAATTCGAATAAAATTAAGTTATTAACGAGAAGTATCACGCGAATGTTTGCTAATTAAAATTTTCACCTTTGGAGGAAAAGATAACAAACTAATTCTCAGATCCAGTTAAATTTTCATCATGTTTCTATATTCATTTCTTAGGAAAACAAGCATAGAAAATCCACCTTTACAATCACAGGTCGTTATAAAAGGCATCAGAAATTCCACAGCCTTTTCTTCTACAACAGGCTACTCTTGACGATACGACAACCGAAAACTCATCAATATTCCCTCGTATATGTATGTCTGAATGATGTGTCTCACTACGATTCAATTATTGATTCACCATCTGTATCCAGAAATTCTGACTCTGATTCTAAGTTTGATGTAAATAGGTACCTAAGGCTATGGTTTCCTGAGAAAGCAGGGCCTTTATCTGGCGGCCGCAATGTTGTGGTGGGTGACGTCACTAAATGTAATGTCACTAGATGATGTCACTCCATGTAAAACAGAAGGCTTGGTTTCCTAAATAACGTTAAATGTGAGCGGTAGGTAATTGAACGGATAAGTTATTGTTTCCTAGGAAAAACTTAACTAAGAAGATTAATAACGTCATCCACCGCAATATTGCGCCCGCCAGATAACGACTCTACTTGACTAAGAAACCATAGCCTTATCCATTCATTCCTGGGTAAGGCTATGATGTTTAATAATTGAGAAAAACAGTACTTAAGACTATTCTCCAGGATTAACAGATGTTTCTTGATAGCAGGTGAAATCTCATCCGGCAATGAAGTAACGCTATAACTCATTTTGCAATAGTCAACTTTATAAAAGCATCATTAATATCCGCACGACATGACATCATTTTTTCGCAACAGTTATAGCCTTTCGCTTGCCCTTTAAAATCAGTAACATTGTTATTTTATACGACTAAAATTTAATTGTTCAAAAAATTGAACGTATTACAAAGATATTCCGCACCGTACTCCGAATTGAAATGTCATGAAGCAAAAAGTGGAGACCCGAAGATTTTCTTTTTCTTTTTTTTAAGTGACCCAATATCGGATCGCGAACCGTTTAAGAAGTCCTGTTCTGGACAAAGAAATTTTTGTAACTTTAGGACTCGAATATTACTTTTATGCACTCATCACGATATGGTCACTTAAAGCACTTAATTTCTTTGTTTTGTTTTCTGTTTTTTAAATCTTTTAATTTTCTTTACAGCTCATAAGAAGAAGCACTGTCAACCGGAAATTTCTACTTTTAACACATGCAGTACACGTGGTTATATAACACGGGCTATCCGCGAAATTTCCCTTTGATTAACATCTTTCAGATTTTATAGCGAATATTCCAGCTTCTTCCCAAACAAATGGAACAGGATAATAAAAATAAAGTAAAATTTTAGAAGTCAAGAGAACAGATATAATCAAGTCGTTTAAAAGCGATAGAGAATTGAATAGGATGATAAGAAGGTTACAGTGATAGGAAAGGTGTTAGTGTGGTGCGCGCGGAAGTCTTCTAGTAAGTATAATTGATGTGGGGAGATAAGTATTCAACGCTATCGGAGCAACTGAACATTTAAAGGATGTGATCGATTTATATTCCGGTCAGCATGTTCTTTGATAGATTATAGAAGTAGTAAATACAAGAGGACAGAGACATTAAACTGTTTGAGAGCCTCCCCATTATAGTAGAGGATCAATACAATTAATTGGATGATAATTATTTATTTTAATTATATACTTTGTTCTTGAAAAGTTAAAGATTAGATCTTGGGATTAGAGCAACTTAAGATGACAGACGAGATAAGTGATAATAAGTCGCCAGTTATATCCATTTTTTTAAAATTATTTTTAAGATGTGTCTTAAATGGAACCAGTGGAATTTCATTTAATGTAAATAAATTTAAAACCAGAGGAGAATTCTTTCTCCTCTGGTTCTCTAAAATTCCAGGAATATGTACAATAAGTTTTACCTTCTCTAAAATTCCAGGAATATGTACAATAAGTTTTAATTTAACTTATTATTATTATTACATCTATTTTGTTTCGTTAGCAAATTTTTCTCTTGCAAAATGAGAATGCAACTGTTATAAGCAATGATAAATTAAATCCGAAAGCTTTCAGATACATTCAATATAAAATTTTCTATGCAAAACATGATAGAACATTCAAAATGTTTTTTTTTTTTCAAATGGTACTATAAAAATTCATTGTGTCCATTTTTATGAATTTTTTTATTAATGGATTCTTACAATTTTTTTCTTTAAATTTTCATAAGCAAATGAGATTTTTCTCTCAGAAAATATTGCAATTTTTATTTAAAAGACTTGTTTTCATTTACAAAATTTTCTGGAGGATATGAAAGTATCTTATTCCAAACTTTCATATATATATAACTTATTTTTCCCGTCATGAAGATTAAGAAGCTCATTTAAAGACGTTAAAAGGTATGTAATATTACTCATCCTCACCTACCTCATTATTATATAGTTAATTAGGCTAATAATTCACTTTAAATATAATTAAGTCTGTTCAGGGATCTTTGAAAGAGATTAACTATTATGCTGGCATCACAGCAAAATTTCAGGAATGGAGTAAACTGGCATTGTTTAGTGAATTCATTGCACTCCCTTTTATTCAAAACTGTTATTTTTTCCATTCAACTCATTTTTTCCACACATTTAATAAAATTCTAGAAAGAAATGAGTAATATTTGTAGAACAACCAAAATAGTTTTTATTTCGTATTTAAAAATTTTTGTTGGAAATGAATGTCTTTCCTGTGAATATCCCTAGTATCTAAGAAAATAGTTGTTAAAATCTAAGGATAACCAAGAGTTAGAGAAATGAGAACTTTTAGTTATCGTTATTTAATGCTTTAAGTTGACTAAGATACCCACAACGAGGGGAAAATGAGTTTACTTTATGCTAAGCTTAAAAGATCGTCACACCCTTTAAAATTAAAGTAATGCTATTCACATTTTAACATTTAAATAATTGTACATTTGCTTACTTGTTTATACAATAAAATCATATTTATAAACATAAACAATTATTATTTAGCAATTAATAATCAGTAGCTGTATTTACATTTGAAAGTCACGTACTTATTTTAGGAGCATCATGCATAAAATGTAATGGAGCATCATGCATCATGCATTTATAATCTAAAAATTTGTAGAAAACCTATAAATGTAACATTCTATAAATTGAAATTAATTGTAATTTCCAGAATTAAAATTAGCAAGAATTATGTTAAAAATAAATTTTACGAATCAAAATTTCTATGTACAAATATTGAGCAATATTTAAAAATTATGAGTGTTTGTTAGAAGAAATAAAATATGCTCTCTCTTTATATATATATATATATATGAACTATCCTCATTTCATAAGGTACGAAATATCAACACTATGGATGCAATAGATTTATAGATTTGGAGGAAAGTGTATCAGATTCCTAAGAAATACGTTTTGAGAAAAACGCAATTACATATACATTTCTCTGCGCTGTTGCAGGTATATTTATAATTTTAAGCTTCAATTTTCGGAAATTCTATTGATGAAATTTTCATATATAATACATTTACGGAATCAGCGAAGTACCCCTAACATTTTAACTACAAAATCACGTTGCACAATTTGAAGCTCTTTAGAGACTCTGATATATTATAAAAATATTCTTTTTGAAAATTTATGAAACTCAACAATGTGGTAAAAAATTAAACGCTTTGGTGCAATTACCCCAGGTTCAAAAATTACTATACTATAAATTTGTGTATTAGTATTTCCAAATTAAATTTTGTGTACATCTGATTAGGTGATATTTATTGTATATATTATATTCTGTGTCATTTATGCGACATTTCGTTAATAGTACTAAGGTGTAGTTCTGTAGAGAACAGATGAGCGAGTGTTTCAGAATTAAATTTGCTCCAGAAGCAACCCGGGATCTATTCGTGGTAATCTACTGCACTTTGAAAGTATATTCTTATAACTTTTAAAAGTTCTTTTCTTTTTCAAAAGGTGATTTTCACTTATATACTTATTAATCCAGAGAAACGAAGAAATTTAAATCCCCTCATTCGCTTTAAATCTAAATATAGCACATTTGAAAACAAGATATTTTTAAAGCTTTAATTAAGTAGCAGTATTTAATCAAACACTTTTTTTCAATTCTTTATATTATGAATTTTATGAGTAAAAAATGTTATAAATATGCAAAAAAGTCATATAAAGCCATTTTCTTGCTCTATATACACACACCATGTCCCGTAAGTAACGAGACAGAAGTCATAAAAAGATATTTGTACAGCAAATTGATAATTTTACAAAATCTAACGTTCATGCATCAATATTCTTCTGCAACTGTTTTCCAGTTTTCATGAATCCCCTTGGAAATCAGCAATCACAAGGTTGCATAGACACCCATTCGAAAACGCTCAATCGTTCTAGATCTGAAATGTTAGGTGATTGAGACAGCGTTACAATGTTGTGTTTAGTAAATACTTATCTCACTGTTCTCTATGTATGACTGGACGCATTGCCGTGATGGAGTATTCAGGTATCGAAGATTTCTTTCGGATTCAGAGGATACTAATTCTCGATGTACTGTTCATTGGTTGTTTTACAAACACAAATTCCTTATGGATCACATCTTTCGTATTCAAGAAGATAAGAGCATTAACTTGTTCCCTGCCGTCTTTTTTTTGTTCCACTTAAAAAATACGTATTTTGGACATTATTTCGCCCATGAAAGTCTAACAAATCATATCAAAATCTCCGTGGTGGATGTTTCAATTTTGATGCATTTTCTCTCCTATTACCTTGGAATTTCATATTCTTTGATAAATTGTAGAAGTTATTAGTACTCATAGAAAGAGGCAATGGAGGAGAGCATCTCCCTTATATGTGGAGTAAATAAAGATAATTTGGATATAACTGACTATTTTAATTAATTGGTTTGAGATTGAACTTAAGTTCAGATTGAGATCTTATGAGATTAAAGTTTAAGATGACAGACGAGATGGATGAAAGTATATCATAACAGAATCGCTGGATGAAAAACTGTACGCTGATAAAATCGCACAAATAGCTAACATTGACTTTCAACCCCATAGTCTAATATAAATGACTCTGTGGACCCGATACTAACAACAATATTCATTAATGGGCCTCTTGTTCGTGTTTTAATCACACCACATTTACTTAGTATGAAAATATATTCCCCACTTTATCTCCTATACATTTTTTTTTTGTTACATGGATCTGAAACTTCGAATGTTTAAGTCAACAATTGCATATTTATCGAATTATTTGCGAATTAAAACTGGTGGTTGGTAAAAATTTCTTTGCGTGACAGTTAGACGCGGAAAAATTTATATTAGAGGAGAAATATTCTTCCGCTTAAAGCTGTACTTCAAATTTAAGTTTTGTTTCTTCAGCCTTAAGTAAAGGTAATTTTTATCCAGGTTTTCATAATTATTAGCTTGAAAATAATTTTATTCTTATTTATTAAGAATTTACTTACTTGACCATTAGGACATGAGTGATTCTAAAGCCAAATATTTTTCACCTGCTATTAGAATAAACTGCATCAGTCCTTTAAAAGTCCAAATTGAAAAGTAAAGTGAGTTGATGATTACGAAATAATTTAAATTTCAACTCGATAAATATGTGATGTATACAATGATCTATAAATAATAAAAACTATTAAGAGTAATGTAATTTTATAAAATAATTTTTTAAAAATTGCTTTATATGTGTGTGTTCGCTTTAAAAATTATATATTAATTTATAAGACACGTACAAATAAAATACAATCTATAATTCTTTTTATATTTTATTTTTAAATATATTGAGTGGCATATATGTGAATTTTTCGCATTGCTTTATTATAGCGTTAATATTTCATTATCACCAATTTGGTGACGAATATTATTATTACCTTAAATCTACAATATTGCTTTAATTTCATTGTTACTTTAATATGTTTGTAATATTGTAGAGTTAAAGCGTTAGAAACTGCGAATCAAATTAATTTTATCAAAGAAATGTCAAAACAGATGTCGAAAATTTTACTTTTAATTAGGCAATAAGCTCAATTGTACATGCCTGATTACGATATATAATTTGAATAAATAAATGTACGGAACCCAAATAAAAGATCAGTAGGCGATGGCATCGATTAGTTTTATTTTTAAGTTCCATTTATTTATTTTTATATGCAATCTTTTAGTTTTTAAAATCAATTTGATTAAAAAGGTTCAAAATTTCCGTTTTCATGCTGTTTTAATCCATCTAATGTAGACTGACTTAATAAATAGTGGCTGAAAAATTCTTTAAATTGAAGTAAGGGAAAATACTATTAAAATAATTTTACGTTAACAGGAATACATTGCTTGTTATTTGAATATCATGCGTGGCAAAACAGTCAGTATAAAATAACAAAAAATTGCTGATTTATTAGATTATGTTTCTAGGTTTTCATATTTTAACCTGTACCTGTTCAAATATTGTTATCGACTGCTTAAATTGCTTATACTTCTCATTTAAAAATAAAGTTCGGAATTTCACTACAAACATTTAGTAATTAGATAAGAGTTCACTGCCCTGATCTTGATAATTAATTGTTTTCATAGGAAATGAATTGATACAGTTAAGAAAGATGCATCTTACTCACCAATTTTTAGATGAGGATGCAAAGAGAGAAAACTTCACTTCAAAACATTCAATATACTTTCTCAGGTAACTAGTGTATGAGTGTGGAAAAGAAACTATCATGGCTTATCATTTTATATGTTTTATTTTAATTTAAATGAAAAAAACTGGCTTCAATTGAAAATGCACAGTGATGAATGAATTCCATTTAAAATAATCTGCTTTACGATTTTTTTTTTGTATTCAATATAAAATGAGTCATACGTCTACCTGAATTATTACTTAGATATAATATAATCAAAGCAAAAGAATTAAATTTAATCGAGATTAAATTTATACTGGAGTTACTAAGCTGTTGTTAGGAATCTTGTAATATTGCACTTCAATAGAACAACAGTTGCTTTTGATGGGAAGGCCAACTAACTCAATGTAGTTTTCAAAGGTTCCTATGTCCTTTGCAATAAGATTTAAGAGCCCATTTTTAGAGAAAGAGATTGGCTCAACTAATCTCTAAGAATTTAGGCGAGAGATGAGGATTAAAACAGTTTTAAGAACGGGGCGAAATTTGTCGCCTCATTGCTTCTCGACAAAAAGATTTGGTGGCAATTAATGGAATATGAGGGTCCTATACAAAAAGGCTTGGCATGACATCCTTTCAGATTCTCTTCTAAATTTTCCAAGGATTGAAAGTTTTGGCATGGTCTCTAATCATTCATTTCATCATTCATTCAGACCGTAAATCTTCATTGTACTCATAATTTCATTTATATCCCAGGATAAAAATAATTATCTAGATTTTGACGGTACGGTATTATAATTTAGGTAATACGAACCTAAGAAATAGGAAGAAATGTTACATGTGTACTTATTGAGGAGTCACTTTGATTATATTTCCTTCATTCTCCAATGCGATTCTAATTTCTAATTTTATGTTTGTCTAAGGCGATGCTTGCCAACTACTGGTCAGCGGACTGGTAGCAGTCCGTTAAAATTTTAAGAATTCTAATGTCCTACCTAAGGTTATTTGAACCTCTGTGTTTTGAAAGATCTAAATTTGATTGCGTGAAAAAGAAACAGTGATCAAACTGTCTTCTGATGCGACGCTTGTGTCCAGATATAATAAAATGTAATCATTGTCTCAATTCTGGATACCTCTCGATAAAAAATTTGCAACTGTCTGTTATAAAGTTGTCAAATTATTGACCTTTTTTTCTTCGGTCTTATTTATGTGAGAAACTATTTTCAACTACGTATGTATTAAAAACCGTTGAAATCGATTGGATATTAATGCAGTGATCCGAATAACAGAAACAAACCTGCAGCAATTCATGTCAAATTTATTAAGAAATAAGTTATAGTAAAGTCCGTACTTATTGTATGTGAGAATTATATTTATATAACATATTTAAAAAATAAAATAGCTACTTTTATAAATATTTATATATATTTACATACATTTTTTAATTTTTGGTTGACCCCAGTCTGTGAAATATTTTCCTAGTTTCGCCGATCCACTGGCGTGAAAAGATGGGAATTCTGATTTGAGACACATTCGGAAGGAAGGAAAACTTTTCAAAGTGAACTTCGCTGAGGATAATTTGGGCTGTAAGGACTGATCAACATGTTTCTAGAATTCAAGATCTTGTGAGTTCTAATCGTAGCTTGACAATCATAACGACTAGAAACGAGTTGAATTTGAATCACACCCTCTATCATAAGATTTTAATCAATGAATTTAGGTTGATAAAAATCTGTGCAAAAATTGTTCTGGAAACCCTTAGCAAGAACTAGAGAACAATAGAAGGGACACGTGATTTTGACAAATAAGTATATCACTATATCTCTTCAATGCCTTTATTTCCCTGAACCTTTCATCCAATTCGTGTTAACTTCATATTCCCAAGATTGAAAATCAACCTCAATTCATGTTGTTTTCGAACATTAGAAAACATTAAAACGGCAATAACAGACCATCTGTAGGTAATTTGAGTATCCGCTTTCTAGCGCTGCTATGAGGATTAATAATAGTCTCCAACACTGTGTGACTTCTCAAAGCAATTATTTTGAAAACACTGATGTCAATTACTAATCTTCGGTGGATAAAATATCATATAGTAAAGTTATAATTTCTATTTTCTACTTTTTCTTCGCATTTAAAGTTATTTTCTTTTAAATTTGGATCTTTGAATAATCATTTAATTTTAATTTACTTTACCTGATGTATGTAATCCTTATACTCGTTAGATTTTACAATTAAAGGAAATGAAGATTACAATTCTGACCACCGCTATCGAGTTCAAGGTCTTGGAGCATGGGTGGCCAAACCGTAGCGCATTCGATAATTACAAGTGCGGTTCTGTCAGTTCAGAGTGAGCTTCTGTGGAGTCGAGTTTTAAAGAGAAGTTTTTACGAGAACATTTTGTGTATTTGCGCTTTTTTTAAATTTTCTGTGATGCGATGTACATAATTGTGATTTATTTCTTCTTTTGCGATATTTTTTAAAACTTCGTACTTTTTCTATGCTTCTTTTTAAATTTCCTTTTATTAACTACAAGGCAAAATAAAAGAATTAAAAGAAGCGCTGAAAGAGATATTAGGCGAGAATTTAATGAACTGTGGAAAAATGAATTATTTTTAATAGCAAATTCATCAGGAAAGCCATTTTGCATTGTTCGTACAAATACTTTTTCACGCAATAGAAGATGCGGGCCTAATAGACATTAGAAGACACATCATCAAGCTTACATAGAAGAAACAAATGAAGCTTGTTCTCGGGTCTAAATTGCGAAATGAATATTGATTTTGCTAAAGTAAGTTGTAAAGACTTAGCAATGTGTGAAAGAAGTGCCATATGAAATAACTTTAGCATTGATGGAAAAAATCCAATTTCCAAGATGATCTCGCTGTCAGTGCCAACAATTATGGTCCAAAGTAGTTTTCGTCAAACTATGGCTGCCATAGCGCCTTCATAAAGCGATAACCCTTACGTACAGGTATAAGGTAAAGATTGATTATAGTAGATAGGAGCTTTATTAATCTGGCTTAAATTAATTGATTTATTTACATGATTAAGTTATTTCTTTTTTCCCCTGAGAGAAGCACTATCCTTTTTTCTATTTACCAACCCTAACCATGAACTTAAGATGATATACAAAATGTTGTAGTTATAATATGGCGTATCTGAATTCGTGTATCAAAAAATTGCTGCATGGTAGGTAAAAGATTTGGCACCCCTGCTTTAGGCGAACTAAAGTAGAGGGCTCAAGTCAATCATCCTATGAAGGTTCATCAGGATTTACACCTCAGGTTCCATACTCAATGCCGATCTAATATCGTAAATTCATATGAAACCTTTCGCTCGCTACCTTTATCACTTACTAAACTAAAAGCTTTCGACACACTGAATCACTTTAATATTAAACGCTTCACCGCTTATCTATATGTTTCCTCATTTTTTTTCTATTACTTCACTAAATATAATCCAATATACATACGTGTCGTGTTTCAGCTATTGGCAGAAATCTTGAGTTCAAAAACAATTAAAAAGGGACCCAAATAGTTAGCTGAAGAGAAGATCACAGTGCCACCTAGTTAAATATCATGTCATAAGCAACTATAACTTGAGAAATTCTAAGGAAAATATTACATTTAAGCACAGAAAAAGTTTTTTCAAAAATTTAAATCAATTATGAGAAAGACCCCCACAATCCGTAATAGCCTCAACGGTTCCAAATATTTAGGAAGGTTTCAGTTCAGTTCAGAAAAGATAACCTGAAACAAAAAATAATAACCAGTAGACCCTAATGTCTGTGATATCTGTAGATCATTTGCTGAATTGGCAATATGAATTATATAGCCCTATGGGGGAGAGGTAATGGATATTTCTCGTGCTCTTAATCCATTGCGTTTTTACTACCACAAAACCATCTTAAAATCTTTTCTGAAGGCATCTTTATGACCTATGATTCATATATCTCTTACAGTTCCTAAGAGGGAGTTTCCTAAGTAGAAAATGTAAGATACAGTTGAATAAAAGCGAGGAATATAAACATAAAATGTTACAATTGCCAATATAAAATTATCAAACTTGATAAAACGATTTGAAGTTTCTCAGTTGCTAATGGTCCATTGCACAATGGAAAATTATGCTTACAAATTAGTGAAAGTAATGTTAAATTTTAAATTTATGGAAGATAATTTTACTAAATATCTTCATAATAACATTTTCTCTTTAACCGTGATAAATATCATACAATTTAATGTAATGAAAAAATAGTTTTTAATCAATAGATATGCTTTTATATTGCTTTAACATTCCATATTTTAAAATATTTTTATATTTAATTTTTCGATATTAATATCTATTCATTATAATGAATAATCCTTGTGAAACACATTTTCTTCACTTTGTACCTTTATTGATTTAGAGAATTTCTAACTGAAATGTATTATAAAGTTGTAAAAAGAATTTAATACACAATTTTTAGATTTCTCACAAACATAATATATCTAGGAGTTATAACTGCAATAATTTGTCCAAATATCTACATTTTTACTGTTAAATTCGTAAGTATTAACTATTGAACTTTTAAAAAATGACATGTATTAGGAATAATCACTTTAGTTCCAAAATTTTTAGCCAGTTTATTCAATATCCGAATAATCTAATAATAAATTAATAAAGAAGAATGGATAATTAATCACGTCTTTAACCAAATAATAGGATAATTGAAAAGTCCCCGGCCTGACACATAGATGGCGCTACTAGAATTAAATCCATTAGTTTTTTTTAGTTAGCCCTAACCCTCAAAAGATGCGTGTATAAATTTGACAGCTGTCGGATCATTAGTTTGTGAATTATAACATTTTGTGTGAAGCAACTTTTGTTATTGTTTAAAAAAACGGATAAAAAGGAATTTCGCGTGTTGATAAAATATTGCTTTTTGAAGGGAAAAAATACAGTTGAAGCAAAAACTTGGCTTGATGTCGAGTTTCCGGACACTGCCCCAGGAAAATCAACCATCAAGGATTGGTATGCTAAGTTTAGACGTGGTGAAATGAGCACCGAAGACGGTGGACGCCCAATAGAGGTTGTTACCGACGAAAACATTAAAAAAATCCACAAAATGATTTTGAATGACCGTAAATTGAAATTGAATGAAATTGCAGACACTCTAAAGATATCAACTGAACGTGTACATCATATCATTCACGAATATTTGGGTATGAGAAAGCTCTGTGCAAAGTGGGTGCCGCGAGCTCACTTTTGACCAAAAACAACGACGAGTTGATGATTCGGAGCAGTGTTTGAAGATGATCAAGCGTAATAAACCCGAGTTTTTGTTTCGATATGTGACAATGGATGAAACATGGCTCCATCATTTCACTCCGAAGTCCAATCGACAGTCATCCGAGTGGACTGCACACGATGAACCCGCTCCAAAGCGTGGGAAAACGCAACAGTCGGCTGGCAAGGTTATGGCGTCTGTATTTTGGGATGCGCAGGGAATAATTTTCATTGACTACCTTGAAAAAGGAAGGACCATCAACCGCGACTACTACATAGCGTTATTGGACCGTTTGAAGGACGAAATCGCCGAAAAACGGCCGCATTTGAAGAAAAAGGAAGTGCTGCTTCACCAAGACAATGCACCGTGTCACAAGTCAGTGAAAACGATGGCAAAAATCCATGAATTGGGCTTCGAATTGCTTCCTGATCCACCGTATTCTCCAGATTTGGCCCCAAGCGACTATTTCCTGTTCTCAGATCTCAAAAGAATACTCACTGGGAAGAAATTTTCGTCGAATGAAGAGGTGATCGCCGAAATTGAGGCCTATTTTGAAGCAAAGTACAAATCGTACTACAAAAATAGTATCGAAAAATTGGAGGGTCGCTATAATCAGTGTATCACCCTTGAAGGGAATTATGTTGAATAAAAAAAAACTAATTTTGCCAAAAAAATGTGTTTTACTATGGTAGGCCGGGGACTTTTCAATTGATCTGTTATAATAATAAATAATAGTACTTATCTGATTGACTTTAAACTGAATCTGAATCAAGTGAACTTGTAGTGACAGGATCAGAGTCATGTATGCGCACTCAGGTCATTATCTCACAATTTTTTGAACCAATGTAGTGTTCCCATGAATCTCTCCAAATCCTCTATTTCTCTCAATAAATTCATTTCACTTCTTATGTAATCATGATAATTTACATATACCATGATTCTTTCCTAAGTCAAACAACGTATTAAAGGGGGTCCAGAGGTTAGTTAAAAGTAAATGCGTGCGATAACTTGTTACATGTTAATTTATATTAAAATGTGCATAAGATATATTTTGTTCTAATTTCTCTGATTTGAAAGATAACTTTTGTGTTGGCAATTATTTGATAGTTGTTCTGAAGTTTCCGCTATAATTTTTCTGAGTTACTTATAACATCTTACGACAATGGTAAGAACGATTCCCAAAATGATCAGATACGAATAAACGTGTAGTGAAATTAGAAAAATTAGAAATACGATCTACAGATTGCGTGCCATCTTACTGCTTCCAATTTTACATGTTTGTCAAGGAGAAACGATTTTACAATATCCAACTTCTTGAAATTTTCCAACCATGTAATGTCAAATATAAGAAATGAACTATTTTGTAAATATTTTTATTGTCAAGTCACTAAACCTATGCAAGATGATTCGCGTTTGTTACGACGATTATTGATTTATAATTCAGGCAAAAAGGATGTAAATTTTTAAATGAAGTCACTTAGAGCAACTCGAGGATCTTGGACAATTTTGAACCATGGTGTGCATGGTTATAAATTGTCATTTTTTTAGCCGCCCAAAAGGAGGTTATTGTTTTAGTTGGATCACTTTTCGCGTACCAGATAACTTTTTAATTTTTTATCGTTCATTTCAATTTTAATTACATTTAGCTTAAATATATTCAATTTAATAATGTATCGTTTGTTTTAATTTTAATTACATTTAGCTTCAATATATTCAATTTGATAATTTATCGTTTCCTATAATTTTAATAATGGAAAAGTTTACTGTTGTCCTTTTCTCGATATTTCATCGTTTACTTTAATTCTTATATTTAATTGAGTAATTTAATTATAATTACAAAAAAAGCGCATCTTGGATGGCTAAATCTGTTTAAAATTGCATAGAATTTTTTATCATATTTACTAAGACTTTGTTGTCAGTAATATTTCCATGAAACGATTTTTTTTTAATTTGGCGTGACTTTTGCACAGCTTCTAGTTGTTAGTGGTCTCAGTTGGCGAAAAAAAAACCCATTTCGGCATTATCTATGCGGTTCCATTTTTCACTAGCACGGTCTTTTCCCTGGAACGTTCAATTCAAATCTTTTACAATAACTGAACTCTCACAAGATTTCGAATTCTCGCTTTCTTTGAAATAAAAGCCGCTGTGTGCTGTCTAAGTTTAAGAATAATCACTGGTTTTAGAAGTCTCGATGAAATTAGTTTTCGTTTATTTTAATACGTTTGTTGGTTTAATTAAACATAATTTTAAATATAATCCTATATCGAGTTACTATACATGATTAAGTGATAATATTAACTCCTTGTAGCACCTCTTCTTCATTACTTAAATGAATGAGAAGTACAATGTATAAGGCGTATACAAGGTAAAGCTTAATAGATGGTCAATAAGATTGCAATTCCAAGTGAAGAGCTTTCAAAAAAAAGACAAACACAATTTATTACTCTAAGGTTTCTTCATAGATTATGCAAAATTTCTCTTCCTCAAATAGTTCTCAACCCTCCTAAATCCTAGCTTAGAATTAAACAATAATATTTTAAGTTATCAACTATTTTGCTTCGAGTGTGGCACTTGTCAAATACACCGGGTTCGACTCTTAATTCCACTTACTCTAACCAGGAGTTACATCTAGCCCGTTTTATTTACAAATGATCAACTATACTCCAATTTCTAACATACAAGGATCTACCATCTTCTCGTCATCATCTGTCTCAAATCGCTTTGAATTCTGATTCGCTTATATACCACTATCCTTAATTCAACTGATTACATTTCTTATCTTCATATAATTTGTATCATCACGTTTCGTTTGGTTGGAAAGGAGTTGGAAATTTATGTAATTCAAATTACAAAAGGTCCACAAGATTAGTGAAGAAAAAAGAATGAATACCGCAAAATCATAATCTGAGCTAGTAATTCACTCTCCAAATTTCCCCAGCTCACCAAATGGGGATTTAAAAGCTAACTTCTGTTCAACATGATGTTAACCCTTATAAATTCACACTAAAAAGGTTCAGAATCTGAATTTGAGCTTTTATGATCATGACAGAAAAAATTTGTAATCTTAAAGCAAAAGTTTATTGTTAAACTTGAAAATATTTTCTAATTGTTCCTCTACGAATTGTTCCTATCAATTATATTTAAAAAAAATATTTTATTTCAAACTATTATAGCCATTGAGCGTTAAAATCAGGAAATACAGAAAAATGGCGACGATTTGCGTTGAATATGGCATCGATACACAGCCATTGTACGAATTCTGCAAGTAAATACTTTTGCATAAAGAACTCAGACAGCAGCTCGAGAAAGAAATTTCATAAAAATGTGTATAACTTTTATTATAAATACAGACTTGACTTTTGCAAAGAAATGAGGAAAAAAATATTGACTGAAAGAATCCATTATTGATTCCATCCGCATCCGCATTCACGAATTCTGTTATTCTTTTTCATAATACGTTTTTCGTTGTTTGATCGAACAAAAAGATTGAACGGTTATAAAAACTATCAAAGAAATCCATATATGATAGAGTGCAATATTTATTACTTCTCAGATTTTCATTCTAAAACCAAATACAATTTTCGACCTTAGCTACCATTTCCGATTTTTTAAGTTTGTTTAGATGAGTTTTTTCTTACTCTGTTCTCTTGAGGGCACAGTTACGAAAGATATTTTTTCCTTAAAAAACGAATAAAAAAAAATTACGAGGACGACAAAATATAAATCCAAACGATTTTTCTTCATTCCTCCTTTGTCGGAAAAAGAACTTTTATCTCGAAAATTCTTCTTTAATACAACTTTTTTCATTTTAGTTTTCCATTTCAATATTAAATCCGAAGCAATGATATAGGATATATAAGCTATTTTTCATTCTGATTATCCCTCTTCTTGAGGTAAATATTTTGTTTATTTTTATAGGAATATATGTGTCCTTTAGGCTTTATTCCTTTTATAGAAGTATAGTTTACTTGTTTTTTTGTATTTGCATTTTGATAAGAAAAGTTTCAAAATAGTTTGCAGAAGTGAATTTTGCATCTAAAGTTTTTTTTTTTTTTTTTTTTTTTTTTTTTGAAAAAATGTTCAGACAATTGAATTGGTATACATTCCAACCAATTTTTAAATATACTGTATAACATATGCTGAATTTGTATCAATATTTGATAGCGAATTTCTTTTTTTTAATGTAAGAAAGTTCTATTACTACGTAGTAGGATTATAGGAATTGTAATACAAGCTAAAAAGTATATCGGTAATTTGCAAACTTTGACCTCAAGCAATTACCTCTAACTCGGTGCTGTTTTTACCAATAATTTAATAAATTTTTCACGTTACTATATTAAACTCTTTCTTCGACATCTGCTACTACGCTATCTATGACAAAGAAACTTAACTTATATTAATCTAAACAAAAATAGAAATACAACAAAACACTATGCTCCTAGTACAAAAATATTAACAAAATTGTCAAAAGAGAAGAATACTTTCGACGGAATAAAAGAAGAGATATGAAGGATTTACATTTTATTTTAATAATTATATGTCAATATATATATATATATATATGTATATATATATATATATATATATATATGTCTCTCTCTTATATATATATATGTATATATATATATATATTAAATAGATATATCACAATTTAAGGAGATGGGGAGATTTTTGAAGCGATTATGTCACAAACGAGCTTTTGTTTTAAAACATGTAGACAATATAGATTAGTATTTATTTATATGTTTTACAATTTTTTCACTGTGAAAAATCATGCATATAAATTATTACGTATGCATATTTTGTTATAAAATTGTTGAATCTTATTTACATTGCTTATGTTCAGAATACTATTTATTTTTAAGAACTCACTGCGTTTTGTGCGGTATACAACTATCAAATGGAAATGCACACTGATATTAACTATTGTTTTATACTGACGGATTAAATAATTACCGGTAATTTACCTATTTATCTGTTTTGTCTGAAACTTTTATCCATTTGCTTGTGACAAAGCAGAAGATAAATTTGTAATTATTATACGTAACAATACGTCACATAATAACGCTGTTACTACGATGTGTAAAAAGAAAAAAAAATTAAAATTACATTTATCATTTATAAAAATCTGTATTAATATTCATACAAATTTTTCGCCAATACGACACATTTATTTGCTGTAAATGAAAATTTTAAAACCATAAAGTCTACTTTATGCTACTAGTATACGATGGCAGTTCGGTTCTTCGGAAATACTGTATCAGAAAAAAATTATAGCATCACCTGTGAATAAACAGTTTACCCAGCTGTTTAGCCGTCGTGATTGGAAATATTGCGGTACTTATAATTTAGAAACAGCACTTTATACAGATAATATTTTCTAAGAGTGTTTTGGTACTAAATAGTAAACTTAATAGAAGAACCTGAGATTTTATAATGAATCAGATGCGAAGATTAGAAATACATTAATGATTAATACTTTTATCTACTCACCGTTTTGATCTCGTCAACGAAATGGAAATTCTATTACCGCCCTTAAATGTTTATTTTTTTATTTATTTGAAAAAAAATTAGAGTATCCGAAAATGCAAAAGAATAATGAATGTTTCTGCGGAATCTCACTTTTCTTACGAACTTTAAAAATATTCTAACCCTATTTTAATGATTCGTTTTTGGGTTTTGTAGTATTTAAAAGATATTCTAAAATATATTCAAAAGTCGGGGGGGGGGGGGGTATTTAATTACGCAGAAACCTTCATTACTTTTTCCTTTTTCGGAGGCACTTTTTTGTTCTGCAATAGATAACATAATATATATTTGAGGATTGTTGTAGAAATTCTATAGGATTTTACACTACGTTCTCGAAATCAAAATGGCCGGTAGACAAGAGCTTTAATGGTTTAGCTTAATATAATGTAAAGAACCCAAGAAGAACGCGTCAACTCTTACTGCAGACTGAAATTATGTTGGCTGTAAAGAAATTGAAAAAAAATGTAAAGCTCGGAGTTATTGAAACTATTTTTCTTCTTTATGTTTTTAAAAGGATTTCTTTTAAAACTTTAAACATTCACTTTCAGATTTAAAGTTTTGCAAAG
This sequence comes from Nephila pilipes, assembly GCA_019974015.1. Taxonomy (NCBI): domain Eukaryota; kingdom Metazoa; phylum Arthropoda; class Arachnida; order Araneae; family Nephilidae; genus Nephila; species Nephila pilipes. The sequence goes on along the minus strand of BMAW01120922.1, from coordinate 85,151 downwards.
TACCTTTTTTTGCAGTGTGGTAATAAGACCATTTTGTCATTTTTCACGATAAATTCATTTCTACCAAGTTTTACTTTGCTTAAGGAAAAGAAGAAATGAAGAAATACACAGTTTTATAATTTTATGAACATAAATTTACTTTATATTTGAGATGTAAAAAATATTAAAATTCAAGTTCATATTTTCTTGATTCCAAACCCTTCTAACCATTTGTTTGTTCGGTGACGTATTGGCCAGATCATAAAAAAGAAGAAGAAATTATAATGAAAAAGAACAGAATAAGCATGATATTAAGCATAATGAACATGTGAATAAAAAAGATCGCATGTGGTATTACAGTCTCTTGAAAAGATAATTCAGTCATCAATTGCTATGTTACCTTCAGATATAGCTCTTTTGAAACATTGGATTCACACAACATTGTGATGAAAGTATTATGATTAATATATGAACCATGAAATAATTTTAAAAATTCATCATGCATTATTGCAAATCAAAATTTAAAAGAACTTAACAGAATTAACGGTTCAATACGTTTCTTCTATTCTTTCACCATTCCCCCGAAAAAAGGTAACCTTATCAAATTAAATTAGCAAAGACCATCTTGGGAAACCTTGCAAGCAATAACCTCATTCTGAAGAAAAGGTATTCGAAAAAATCCCATTTGGTGCATTTTTATGTCTTCTTAACTTACCTTTTTTCAAAATAGTAGAATCATCTGTTGGTTAACATGAAATTAAGTACTTCGATCTCCAAGTGGCTGAATTACCTACACTAGTCATGTTACCCTCGGGTATCATGGTAGCTATTTTAGAAGTGGAAATAATTAGAATATTTAAAATTATTCTTCATCAAAAAATATGAAATGCAGTCTTAGGATAGTTGATACTACTTGGAATCTTAGTGCATTGTTAGAATTTATTCATCTACGAAATAAAGACAACTTACATGCATGAAAAATACACTCTGAAGCAATTTAATCCTGTGCATATTTAATAGTTTCTAAAATGTAAACACATAATGCACTTTAATTGAATCAAGAAGAGATTTCTATTATTATTTACCTATCTTCTAAATTTAATACAACAGTAAAAATTTTCTTTTGATTATTTCATTTCAGAATCAAATTCTTTTAGCTACTATCAATATAAAATATAAGATTGAAATTATTTATTTGTTACATGGGATATTCAGCAATGAAGGAGTTTAGCTGCCGTCCTCGTCATTTGATCGAGATTCAAAATTACGAGGTACGTTGCCAGAAGCCCTCTAAGTGAAACTTAAATAAACAATTGGCTAAAGCAATAAAGGCTATAATCTCTAGAATAGAAATTCCCAGCAGCTATAATCCTAGAGTTATTGTCTGCTTTCCACAATAATGAGCTTAATTTTAGAAATATAAATAGCTTTGATTAATTTTTTTAAAAAAATTCTTATTAAATAATAATAAACCTGAATAAAAGTTAAATATTTTACCACTTGTAGATTGATGTATTTATGTCATCTGAAATTTCCAACTAGTGACTAAAAATGTCACATTTTTCAGAATTTTTAAGACAATTGTTTGACCGACATTCCCCCATCAGATCTTACAACTATTCTTTTTTCATTTTTTCATGTTCTATCTCCTTGGCATGCATTGCCGTCAAACAACTCTGATGTGTCAGTGAATTTCTTTAAATATATAATTTTTTTTTATTTCATTCATCAATATTTCCTTTCCAAGCAAAGTCATTGTTTAGTGTTGTGACATTGGGCTATTCGCGGTTTCTCTTCACTAACCTTGGGGACTTTTAATTGAGATTGATTGCATTCACTAAACAACCTTTGCCCAACCAAAAATGAAACGTGATTATGTAAAGCAGGTAGAAATGAAGTGAAGCGGGTGAGTTAGGAAATATATTAACTCCGACTGAAAGTAGCGAGTGAGAAGCTGAAGGAGAAGTGAAGCTGAAGCTGAAGTTATAGATAAGCGGAAGGAGGCGTGGAAAGAGAGGTTGAATTAGAGGGTTAAATTAAAGATGGTAGCAGGAAGTTTAATTACTGCTGTTCTCAACAGTTGATCCAGAGTCTGAGTGGCAGTCGTGGAAGGATTAGTGGTAAGATTCTGTTAGATTACTCTTGGTGGGTTGAATTGAGGTTAATAGAAATATTCCCCGGGAGAGCATAGTGAGTTGTTGTCATAGTAAATATATGTTAATAAATTCCGTAAAGATTGTTCTAGTGTCTTTTTGATTATTGTGTCGTAGTGTTTAATAATTGAATCTAGTGATGGCACAAGATGAAGCCCGGGTCGGGCGGTCGTCACAGTGTTAAATATGCTCCTGAGCTGAATTTACTTCTCATAAGACATATCATCAAAGTTATAAATCATAAATATAAATCGAATTGTTTAGATTTAAAATTAAGTTTAGTAAATTATAACTTAATTTTATATAAATGGCTATGAAAGAAAATGCATATTGAAAGTTTTGGAAACGTCCCAAAAACGAATTGAGAAATGTTTCTTTAAACCTATTAGAAACTAGTGGTAAAATGTTTCCGTGAACACCTAATGGAATTTCGGAGTAAATTATCTTTTTTACGGCTGAGTAATTTAGAAAAAAAATTAATTATAGCATGCCTTAATAATGTATTGTCTACTTTTTGTCTCATAGAATGGAAGCTCTTTGTTTTTGTGTTTGTGCTAAATACACGTCGAATTGAGGGACGGACACACGTTAAATCTGTCATGGAAAAAGTTTACATATTGACGTGGATTTGGGGAATAAGAAACCAGCACAAGTGTAGTAGAGAGTTTAATCAAGAAAGATTACCGTACTATTTCTGCTCTTAAAAACATACTTACTAAAGCAAATAGTAAAGATTTAGTAAATTTACTGCAAGGAACAAGAACAGCGAGATATTTCTCAAAAAACAATATCTTTTCGTCAAATCAGCGTGGTTCCGAATTATTAAGTAGAAACTGAACGAATCAGACTTCTATCCTCAGGTGCTGTAGGGTCTCGGACCAATAGAAGTTTTCCTCTTACACGTGTCTCTCGAATCTAGTCTTGCCTCCGGCTAAACTAAAAAGACTAGAACCAGCAACTATACTTTTTATTTATTTGTTAGACAGAAAAACTGAGTGAAAATTGTATTTAACACTCCTATGGTCGTGTGAGATCACTCAGATACTAGTGCTTATTTATTTGCAATAGCCTGCTGTGTGCTTGCGTAGATTAAGCTCTCTTCTATTCTATTCCTTAGGCTAGTTGTAAGAGTTCTGTCTTTAGAACTGTGGATTCACTTACCCAGATGGCTGAAACGTAGATGATAATAATTAAAATGATAAATGATGCTGTTTTTTCTGCCATTTTGTATGTTTCTATTAATCTATTTTTAACTTTATTTTTCTTTTCTTACGCTTTTATTTTTATTTTAATATCTCAAAACATATATTCTGTACTTATTTTGTATTAGAGTAACTATTGAACGTTCGTATTCTTGATTTAACTGTATTTGTCACTTTCATCGCTCAAAAGAGGGCCGTGAGCATGCCAACAAGCGATAATTTCGCCAAGCAACGACCATGATGATGGTAATATTTTGTACCTTTTAGTTTTTATCTTTTTGGTTCTTCGTAATGTAAGCTCACGATTCGACAAGGAACTCTTGGAACATTCCATGGTGTATAACACATAAAGATGTAACATTGTAAATAATTAACAGAATATAAAGTTTCTATGCAATTTAACAAGTCGTTCCATTTCTTTCAATATTATGGGATTTGACAACGAATCACAAGGCATAGCTGGTAGTGTTGCCTATTTCCTGGAAAATACATTTATACCTGTATATCAGCCCAAGACACACATTTATTGCTCAGTTACATTGTGATAACATTCTTCAGTGAGTTATTTATCATTACTCACTGGGTGCAATGGTTGATTCCGTCGTCTTACAAATTGCTTATCATACAGGGTTCGTTTGGTGGAAAATAACTTGCTTACGAGGAAGTTTTGTGCGTATAGGCTGATCAGCACGTTCTCTAAATTCGATCCCTATAGATCATGGTTAAAATGCTCCAGAGAAAAGTATTATAGCTCTCAAACAAACTATAACTCTCTATTATAACTCTCGTGTTGTTTCTAACGTATCAAATCTCCCTCACAAAAATTGTAGTCTTTGAAATACCTTGAAAAAGGAATGGGGCTTGTCGTCAACTAAGTTAATAAGTACCATCAGTTTCAGCTTGGAACATCGTTTTCGTACCTGTGTACCTATTAGAGAGGATCATGCTTCACATTGAAGCCTGAGGTCACAGTAGCCGATTGGGCATGGTCGTGAGCTTATGAATGGAGTTATTTCCATCGAATTGTAGGCTTGAATCTTGATACCACTAAATTCCCATCATATAGTAGGGTTAAAGCACGTTACATTTGGGCGGGGTTCAAGTATTTCTCGTTCGGATAGTGTAGAAGTTTTTAAAGTGGAATACCTGCTCAGGTTTTGTCCTCGTCACCTGTGTGGTGCTAAAAATTACAGGACAGGTCATTGATAATTCTAGTGTGTTTTTCAAGAAGCATTAATAAACAATTAAACATACAGAAAGTGATCGGAATGATACACTATGTTTTTTGTAAAATTTATTTCGTGTATTTTCAAAATAGAAAATAAACTTAAGGTTTTTCTTCTGAGCAGGATTTAGGAAGCACCGTTTGATTAATACTTTTGATAAATTTCATAAAATTCCAACAAATAGAAATTTCGTAATACAATTCTTTTTATTTTTCTTTAACCTTCGAAAACCAGTGTAATTCTTTCTATATATACATATTATATCAAAAAGAATTTACAAGAACAACATTAAATGTTTTAACTTATTTTGCATTTTTAAGGAACATGTAAAAGCTTATATTAGTAGAAGATCGAAATATAAGTAGCAGGTCTTAATTCAGCTACTTTTTTATGTAGCCAATATATGAGTTCAGAATATTTCTATGTATAGAACCTCTGTCTCAACTATATATTCATATTAAGATTTCGAAGTATGAAGAACGACTTCTATTTATAGAATTAGACTGAAGTATATATATGTATATATATATATATATATATATATATATATATATATATATATATATACAGAGAGAAGAGAGAGAAATTTACGACTTTTAGAATATTTTCGAACTCATATATCTAAAGCTTATTTTTGTGTAGCGTAAAAATTAAATCAATGGAATATAAAATTGCGAAAATAATCTGCTGACAAAGTGTTAAAATGTTGTTTTCAAATTGTTGTACAGGGTTATTGTGTAATAATAATAAGGCTTAAGTTTACTGCATTTCAAAAAAGTATTATACATAATAAAATGATCAATACTTTATTAATGAGGAAAACTTTTCAATTTTATTTTCAAATATTTTTACAAATGTATAAATCGTTCTTCTTTTGTTGTAGTGGCCCCGGCAGCCAAGTAGTCTTGGCACGTACTCGCGGCCAGCGGTCCAAGTGGTTTTATTCGGTTTTACTCGAGCCTTGAGGCCACTAAAGAACTGCTGTGTAGCCGGGCCTGGTGCACGTTAAATCTGTCCAGACTCAAAGTCCTCCCATTGGGATGGAATGGAAGTTTGGAGAGAGAGGTACCAGCTCTGGTATCATCCTAGTCACTTAACCGATGCTCAAAATTATTTGGTCTGCCTCCAATAGCCCTCATGACTTTACAGAACAATACACTGATATTAGAAAATTAAAACTGACGGTTCCAATTCAACGAATCATGTTGGCGCCTCCTACCAGGTAGAGTATTCCCTTTATTTATTTCAACTTAATCCTTCATATTCTGCTTCCATGACGGAGATTGCCATCTTTAATAAAGCGTTGTAAGACTTGTCAAGTAAATTGGAAAAAAAATTATTTTATTCACGGATTCAGTGAGTGTCTTTAAATAACCCTAATGTTTCTTCTCATCCACAGTTTATTGAAACACTTGAAGTAATTTTTAATCTTATATTTAAAATCATTCAATTGATATGTTGTCAGATACCTTCTCACATGAATATCAAGACAAATGTAGTAGTTGACACATATTAAAAATACTTCATGACCTCTGGCTAGATCAATGGGATCTAGAAACAGAGAATAAATTGCACCACGTAAACCCATCATTTCTCTTCGGCATTCTCTGACATCGCAAAGACAAGACTATTTCAACCCGTCTACGAATCGGTCTCACAAGGCTTACCCACAAACATCTCTTCCTCGTCAAGGATCCTCCTATGTGTGGCCTTTGTGTTTGTCATCATACCGTGAGATCCAATTTGACTAATTGTTCTGCATATTACTCTGTTCGTTTTGAACATTTTAAATCTTATACACTTTGTTTAATGGACTGGATTGGGAACCCCCCCCCCCTAAATTTATTTCATTTATTAAATGTGACGTTATGTTTACTCCCTTCACATAATTTTTATTTTATTTTTAATTTGTTATATATTTTATTCTCTGTCATGAGTTGAATTCTGATTTTTTTAATTAAAAAAAATAATATCATAACTGTGTATGTCATAATATATCCCTTGAGATTCAGAGCCATAAATTTATCCATCCATTCTTTGTTGCATAAAAGACATCTGTAGGACAGTCTGATGCTCTTGTGAGACGTTGGAGCATGATTTTAGATGTTTGTATTGTATATAGTTTGGTTTTCGAAGTACAAGGTGTGGATGTTAAATATCGGGAATGACGGTGTATAAAATTTTATTTTGATATCTTATATATTTACTTATTATTACCTTCAATTTATACCTCTCCTCCATCACTACAACTCCCCATGCGAATTTTCCATTGATCGAAACAGTGCTGGAAGTCTTATTCCGTCAAATTCTTCAGGACGCGCGCCGTTTTCTCTTTCACAGCTTCAACGGACTAAAAAAATCTTGTTCCTTTTAATGAAGAATTCACCTTAGGAAACAGATGGAAGTCGCATTGTTCGAGATCCGGCGAATAAGGTGTTTGATCTAACATTGATATACTGTCCTAGGCTAAAACCCTCTTGACAGACAATGTGGAATAACCGACGCATTTTCTTGGTGAAAGAATTTGCCTTACGGATTCATTGTCAATTTCTACAGTCTCAGCAATCGCAATACTTAACCGAACAGACTACCGATTTTTTCGATGTTGTCATCCATTTTTGAATTGGAAGGGCAACACGGGCTTAAATCGTCTTCAACATTTTCAAGGCTTTCCCAAAAACACTTAAACGACTCAGAAACACGTGTATGCGATAAACATTCATTACTATACACTTCTTTCAATAAATTATCAGTAGTGGGTTTTCCAAGTTTCATGTGAAATTTCACAATTCATTGCTCTATTATTTGTCTTATCATTTTTCCGGCGAAACAAAAAAAAATAATTATAATGCGAACAAAGGCTACGGACATATGGAACTATTTACAGAAGCGAAAGAGCACTGCATTCGAAAGAGAAAGTTTTACGCTAAACAGCTGTCGGTCGCTGGCGTTTGGCGTACTCGCTCTTCTTCCGTAGCAGTGTCAGTCTCGTTATTTAATAGCCAATTAGCCTCGTAATTTCACTGACGTTAATTCGTCCAAGCAATTGGTAGTGGAACACCCATAATACTTCAATTTTTAATGTTTTAATAAATTCTTTTATAGTTCTTTCACATGGAGCACTTTAATGAGAATGAGTTCATTTATGAGAAGGGTCGTTTCGTTGGTTGATTTATAGGAAGAGTTGATTTATGGGTTGATATATGGTAAGGATTGATTTATGGTTATTGATATTAAGCATTAATTTATGTTGATTAGGTGCAAATTAGTCTCAAACTGTATCCCCTACATTGTGTGAAGCGCTTGGTCTAACAGGTCACGTTCTTTTACTCAAACAGCGTTCTTAAATTAGCAAAACCAGTGCAGAATTCTGTGATGACACGATGTATGAATCCCTATTTTCTTCCTAACGTTCTCTGCATTGACGTAAGAGTTGAATATGTCTCGCATTCCATAGCACAAATCGTTTTTAGGTGGAATGTCACTATTTTAAGGTACGTGACTCAAAGAACATATAATTTTCAACTCATTTGAGTGTTGAAACGAGTTCTTGCTTCTCTGATAACTCATGCTGTAAAGTGAAAGAATGAAAATAAAGATCTACAAGTACAATATTTACTTCTCTTTCCTCCTAATAGCACTAAAGGATGTAAATAAAATTTTTGCAGTTATATTGTTTTAATTCCCAATGATAATTTTTTTTTATTAACCTGTATTATTTAGCAGTATAATACAGGTTAATTTCGATATTATGGCGTTGAATATTTGAAATTTCGTTATTCTAAATATTGTAACACTGACATTTAATAAAATTGATATGATTATATACTATGCGAAAATAATATAAAAATAGATATAATTACTAAATTTTGAGCTAATATTCAAAGCAGTGGTAGATTTTGTACTTTGAAATGAAAGTTTCGAGAAGGGGGAAGAGGAGGGGGGAGAGTGCTGGTTAGCCCTATAGAGTCGGAATCTTAGTAGCTGACGACATAAAAGTCAAGTCATAGGTTCGAATCTTCATTTAATGGAATACTGAAGAGAGAAATAGTTTAATTTGTAGATCATTACATTTAGTAAGTTCAAGATCCTTATATGGAATTAGGCTTAAAAAAATTAGGAAACAACTCTGGTGTCGAGTTCGTCATTTAATTGCGGTTAAAAATTAGAAAGCGCTATCTTATATCTGCAGAATATTAATTCAAACATTAAACGCCAATAGAATTTTCAAATTATTGAAAGATGTGTATAAAAAGAGGAATTAAATTTGGAATGCAAGTCAAAGCCTTTTTTAAAAGTTAAATTAATTTTAGAAACATCTTAAAGATTGTTAATGTAAAGCCACTGTCCGCGCTCAAAACCGTAACTGCACTTTAAATAACTAATCAAAACTAATTTTAAAAATATCCAAACTTTATTTTGGAAACAACACTTTGACGTTTGACATTCCGATCATTCTTCTTAACTATACGCACACAAATTGACTCTTTTTAAATCGTTCAAAAAAAAGTAATTTTGGAGGCAATCGCATAGCCATATCACAAATCATTTATCAAATTAATTTACAAAGATGAAATTAAAGTTTTGGATTGATGATGTTATAAATATAAATTAACACAAATCTAAGCATTATTTTGCATGTTTTTTGGATGCTTTCAAACTTGCACTTATTTTAGAAATTACTCAATCCATGTTATTCACATCTTCAAAAGAATAACAATGAAAAATACATGATGAATTTAGCGCTTTTTTGTATCCTAGTTCAGAAAAATAATTTTGATCTTCATTAATTCAATATAACATTTATTATGATTATATTTTTACTAGAAGTCGAAAATATGTGATTGAAATGAATTAATTTGGTATTGAATCAAATAAATTCGACTTATTGAATATTTCAATAAAATGTTCTGTCAAAATTTAAAAATATAACATTACTCCTTGATTTCCCCCCTTAAATATTTGATAAATAAATAAATAATAAATTCATATTTCAAGTCTTAATAAATTGACATTTTCATATAATTCTTTCAACATGTGAAATTCTTTAGTAAAGATCTTCAAAAGAGAAAAAAGGAACAAAAATTACACTAAAGGATATGTTTTCAACCTTCATTCATTTTAAAAAAAAGAAACTGAATATAAATTACCATAAAAAATTGTCAAATTGCGCAGACATGCCATTAATTATTATTCAAAAGATTTTGAGTTGTAAAAAATAATATCTAAACATGTCTCTATGAGCACTTTATTTATGTTTGAGTAAAAAATATTATTTTATGACAAAATATATTCATGGATCACACTGTTTACGATAATTATTAAATTTTAAATTCATCATTCAGTTCTTATGCAAATTAGATTTTTATCTACAAAAACGTGTTACATCAAACATGTGTATATTTCCTTTTAAAATTAAATATTAAATTCAGGAAAGAATTCCCAATATTTTATCTAGAATCTGGAGCAATTGAATTAATTTAGAACTGTAGGATATTATTCAGGATTTTACATTGCAGTTAAAAATAGCTTTATTATTAAATTTAAGAAAGAATCATATGCTTTTGTGATTTCTAGACTAAAATAAAATGATAATAATAATATTAAATAATTTTTACTATCAATAAATTCTCACCTTTAAAAATATCGATGAACAATTTTATGAACAATTCGAATATTTCTGTGAATATTTTCAATTTGAATAAAATTTTCTTAAAATTGTAAGAAACTTTAAATCAAAATTACTTGAAATGCAACAAAATGGCAAAAAAAGGTTTCTAGATAAAGGAAAATATTCTAATTAATTGAATATCCTCTTAAGTTCAGCCATAGAAATGGTTTAATCCTTGTTATGGAGAGCAAGACATTTTTTTTTCCTTCCAACACACGAAATAAGAGAGACAACAAAAAATAAACTATTTGTTAGAAGGAGAGCTCTGATGAAATATTTGTTCCAGAAAGGAAAAAAAAACCGATGATATTTGGATTAAATTTAATAATAAAAATAATTGGCTCAAGATAATACACGAGTTTTGTTTTTATCTAATATATTATCTTCATTTCTAAGAAGTGTATATTTTCTTCGTATATAAAGATCTTGGAAAATTCAGTACAGCATTCTTTTGGACTAAATCTTTTCCTCTCTGTGTATTATAAAATTGTTTTCGCTCTATTTCATGTATAAGGCTTTCTAAAAATAGATATCTTAGATTTTTAAACAAATAATAAAATTATTTTGACTTCAATATATAGGATTATAACAAATGAAACATGACATTTTTTGTCTATGCTCGGTCTTGGAAGAAATTTTATCTCAATTAATATAATTGCAAGAGACAGTTAATAATAATAATAACTCGTACTTCAGAATTAACTATTTTGACTAGCAAAGCGGTTTGAAAACATATGAATGTGAATAAAATATTAATGAGACATTTTTAATAGCGGCAGACGACTTTTATACATTTTGCCATGACAACCACCATAACCTATTTAAAATTCAAATAATCGCTTAGCATTATTTTATTCTCTTAGTTTGCTCATTTATTTAGGCGTTAGACTTCTGGAAAAAAAATGGTCTAGCACAAAAAGAAAAACCGCGCTATGAAAAAGGAAACAAAGTTATCTGATGGAAACATTTCCTCTGTATATTTGTGTGTGTGTGTGTAATTCTGTAGGTGTTATTATACTTCAATTTTCTTCATAAATATATTAAATTAATGCAGTATACTACTGGGAATTTTTGGAGAAGAGGAAAGCAGCATAAAAAATATTCCATTGCATTTCGTAATGTTCTCCCCTACAAGACTATGCAAGACCCTACACAGCTGTTGTAACACAAGAAAAGTAAAAGAAACTTCATTGGATGCCACTCAAACTTTCTTCCTATAGCCCAAGCGTAGTACCTTACGATTAACATTCGTATGAACGCCTAAACGAAGTGTTTGAAGATAGATGAAGACTTAAACGAACGAAGTAAAATTGTTACTAAGCATTTGACCCTATACAAGTACACGTCCAACTTTATACAAGTACATGTCCAACTTTATACAAGTACACGTCCAATTTTATATAAGAATAAGAAAAACCTCCAAATGTGTTGACAAAGGAAGATATATAGAAAAATAACAATGGTGAAATTTAAGCAGTATTTCGGAAAATATCTGTTAAAAAAGTGTTGGTTATTTGTGATCCGATTCCGTAGAAAAATTTCTCGAGTTAAGATACCAAAGGATGATCGTTCGCATTTTTACTATGTCGAAGGAAATGAGAACGCATTTTAATTTTCATGATTCATTAATTTACATGTTAAAGAACAATTGTATAGCTTTGATCATTAACCATTAAATTATGATTTATGTTTAAAAATAACTATATCGAGCCAGCCTATTATGATCAATGTGTAAGTACAAAAGTTACATTAAAATTCTATTTATAATCGATGCTACTACTTATAATTTATTTAATTGCTTAAAATATATGCTTGCATGCATATTGTAAGCTCAGAAGTATTTTTTGAAGCAACATCCCTGTACTAAATTAATTAATTGACTTGGAGTAATTATTGTAATGAGTTCTCCATCCTCCTTCAGTTCAGTAGGAAGAATATTTATATTTAAATATCAGAATCAAAGCATCTTTGATATTACAATAAATTGTAAAAATTCTGCTGTCACACTTGGAAAGACAAAGGAAAAGGATGGACGAAAGAAAAATGTTCATTTCAAGTTCAAGTTAGTAGTAAGGGTCTAAAATAGTTGAAACAAACTTTAAGCATGATTTTAATTGTGGGAAAATTCTTATGATTCAGGAGGGAATTTAACCAAAGAAGTTTGGAATCAGCAAAATCGTTTCATCTGCTTGGAATGCCTTGCATAACAGCCAAACAATTAACAGAAAGATTAGTGGTGGTTAAAAGTGGTGGTTTTTTTGTTATAAAGAGTATATGAATAACTAGATTTTTAGAATAGATAACAATGTTTAATGATGCTCAAATGCAGAACAGCTCTTGAATTATTCTATGCAATTTTTTATCTTACAGTCGTTTCAGGAGATTCTCTATATCATTTGATAAATAAATGGATGTTCATTCTCTGTTTCTTTCGAATAAAGAGACTAACCCAGTCTCTAAGACAGGTATTAAAGATACCTTGGCCTTATTATCCTCCGTATTCTTCCTTTATAATGGCAGTATATTGACCTCAGAATGGACATATAGAGCTTATTTAAACGCTTACATTTGCTCAAAGGAAGAGCAACTGACGAACAATTCTATATGTCTTTGCATAATTACAGTTGTTTCAGTATCTTGAACAATTTTGGGTGTCCTTTGATGAAGAAATCGATGTTTTTCCATTGCTTCATTCACATAAAAAGACCAGCCCTGTCTCTAAAAGAGGTATTAAAATAGAGTCCCATCTTCGTATTTATAAAGGACTTGCTGAAATGGAGATCACTGTCATGAATAAGTGATTATTCCTTATGCACTCAATCATCAAAGCAGGCGTCACTGTCACCTCTTTATCGACATATACGAGGTGTGACTATTAAATGAAGAAATTGACCTTTCTAAAATAGAAGTACACATGCTCCAAATTCCAGCAACCGACAGCTGTTTAGAGTAGAGCCTTCTCTTTAGAATGCAGCACCTCTCGCTTCTGTGAATAAATCCATATACCCGTAGCCTTCGTTCGCATCAGAGGTATATTTTTTTATTTCATCAGAAAAATGATCAATGAGCAACGAATTGTTGTGAAATTTAACATGAGAAACCCGCTACTGACATTTATGATTTATTGAAAAAAGTGTATAGCAATGAAATTTTACCGTGTGTACGTATGTTCGAGTGGTTAAAACGTTTTCAAGATGGCCAAGAAGACGTTGAAGATGACGTTCACCCGGGTCGCACTCCCACGTCAAAAATGGTTGACAATATCAAAAGAATCAGTAATCCGGTTTGATCTGACCGTCAGTTTCAGTGCGATTGCTGAGACTGCAGTAATTGACGAAGAATCCATGTAGCAAGTTGTTTCAACAAGACAATGCCCAGGCACATTCCACATTGTTCGTCAAGAGTTTCTAGCTAAGTGCAGCATCACAGTGTTAGACCATCCACCTTATTTGCCGGATTTTGAGCCATACAACTTCTATATGTTCCCTAAGGAGAAATATGCATTAAAAATAACAAGATCTGAGTCGTTGTAGCTATAAAAGGGAACGTGGCACGCCTCTTGAAGGAGTGGCTGAAGAAGACTTCCAGTACTGTTTCGAACTGTGGAAGATTCGCATGGAGTGTTGTAGGGATTATTAAATTCTCTCCTTCACACATACACACAACGCTTCCTGTATTCTTAATTTTATTATTAGCTTAAGATTAAAAGATATCAGGTTGTATAAACAAAAACAATAATTTATTTACACTCCTCACTCACAAGTGTCATCTCACTCGCTTACATCAGCTCCACTCAGAGATTCAGTTGGGTCTGAGGAGATCGTGTGACATCTAACACTCACCCCTTTACAAAAAGTATGCCTTCTACAGGCGGGATTTAAGTACGGGAGATAACAAGATAGAAGAGAAGTGTATATTGAAGATGATAATGAGTAAATATGTATGACATCAAAATAAAATGTTTTTCGGCGTCAGTATCGTTACTTAATAGCCAAAACTTGTATATATGTAACGATAGTGAGCTATGAGAAGGAAGAAATACGGCTAGATAATGCAATGTCTATTATGTGGGTTAGGCCCAAATTCTTTTTCAAAGCTGAAGTTAGAGTAAAATAAAATTGTGTAACTCAATTTTGTGTAACAAAAATTATCCATTTACAAACGTTTTATTCCGTAAACGAACCCAGAACACTTGATATATTTTTTTCAGTGTACTAATGGCTCTAATTTCATAGACTATAACGCCAGATTAAATCAGACTCATGCCATAAAGTAACTGTTAGAAAGTGAGAATGTCATTATAAATGAGTTAGTCAATTGGTTCACCTGATTTAAATCCTAAAGTGTAAGTGGATTTCCATATGTATAATACTAGAGAGAGACGTCTTTCGGAACGCTTAAATCACCCTTAGAATGCCTGACGGCTTAAACAAATGCTTCTAGAGGAATAGTAACTCTAATCACCCAAAACTACTTAAGTTATTTGTGACGCCATCTACAAGGTCAAATGAACTAATTTTATGATAAGTTTAAATAACTCTCAATTTTTTTTAATTAAAAGCTATGGAAGTCATTTTTAGCACTGAGATATATGTATATACGTGCATCTATTTATTAAAAAAAATAACATTTATGTGCATAAAAATAATATGACAAATCAATTATAAGTAGATATACACGCACATATTTTCCTGTACTTACCTTTATATAAGTAAATCTCTCTCTCTCTCTTGCTTTAAATCTACTGAATTAATTATTTTAAAAGTTTGCAGAGTACTTATAAATTTAATATTCTATACACTTACTATATAGTTAAAATGTCACAATTAAAATTTAATAGAATTTACAATTTTTTAAATTTTTCAATTCAAAATTTCCATACCTTTTATACAAATATTATGAAATACTTAAAATGAGTGTTTATTAGAAAAAATTATGTTCACTATACAGGAAATAAGCTTATTTAAGCTCATTTTATTACGAGAAAAGTATCATTTATATGAATGAAATAGAATTTAAGTAAAGTGTGTACCAGAAGCTTAAAACGCCATATTTTGGAAAAACTCAAAATGCGTATATTTTTCTCTATGGCGCAGGCCGTGCTCTTGCAATAGTAAAATTTTGTTTCAAACGCTCTATTTGTTAAATTTTCATAAAAAATAAAACTACGGAATCATGCCCTATTTTAATTGAAAACAATATCTAAAAATATATAGAAACTGAAGAATTTTAGAATTCAATTGAAAGAATTTCAATTCGACTCTGAACAAACAGCACTCCTACTTAACCGTTACTATTGAGAGAAGTAATACGCGTAACTGTTTATTGATTTTCCCATAATACGCTCTGTATTATTGAAAATATAGCTCTAAGAAAGAAGCAAGATACAACCACGAAACTTTGTAAAGTAGTTGAATGATGTCTGATTTGAAAATGATCCAAGTTTGATGTCAATGCATAAGACCAAACACCCTGTAGTGACGTTGTAATCAAGAAAAGGGTCCTACATGAACCCACGCATAGTGGAAGTTTCATAAACGTAAAGATCTCCTTTCGACTCCAGTAGGACTTTATTAAGCGAAGAATGCCAGGTAGACCTGCAGCTCAGCTAAATGAGTTTGACAGGAGCCTGATCATTAGCATGAAAACCGCAGGATGGTCAAAGCTCCGTGCTGCTCGCCAGGTCGATCGTTTAAAGCAGGGGTCTCCAAACTACGGCCCGAGGGCCACATCCGGCCCGCGGAGAGCTAGCATACTTGAAAGAAAACTCCTTCTAGAGAACATATTTATTTTTTATAGCAAATTAAATTTAGTTTACTGAAGTAATCTATTTTTATGTTGAATAATTATTAATATGACATCTACATTGATATGGTCATGGGCTAACTACTCATAACATTGTTGTAGGTTACTATATACTAACTAACAAATTATTGAAATGAATCCAACTAACATTTTATACATTTTAAATGAAAAAATAACTTATAACAAGCATAATGACATATGAAATACTGATGAGATTTATGTAATTGAGATTTTCCACTGACAATAGTTTGTAGTTGTGGACTAATTTTACTTGTACCAATTATTAAAAGAGATTTAAGATGCTCATCAGTTAATTTAGATCTGTAAACATTTTTTGTGTACTTCATTTTGGAAAAGGTCTTCTCACACAAATAAGTAGTACCAAAAACAGAAAACAGCCCACGAGCAAATTTATGCAAATTATCAAATTGTGTCAGTGGAAGACACTTATAAAATTCCAACAAAGATAAGTTTTGATATTTGTTCTTAATTATATCACTGCACTGTAGATCAATCATTTCCATTTGAAGTTCCGGGGCTAGGGTTTCAATGTCAGTATCAAAAGGATTCTGAAAAATCTTTATTTGATTCGCAATGGCATCAAAGTCCGAGAAACGAGTATCAAAATTTATTTTCAAAGCACTCAAAGTTTCGATTGCAAAATCGATAGGAAACTCGGTCTCAGTGGTGTGGCTGAATATTTCACATGTTTTAAAATGTGAAAAACATTTACTTCGTAGTTGTGATTGAAACAGTATCAATTTCTTCCGGAATGATTTGATATTAGTGTATAAATCAGGAAGATGCTGGTTTTCTCCTTGCAATCTCAAATTCAGTTCGTTCACATGTTTTGTCAAATCAACATAGAATGCTAACTTCCACAGCCATGCGTTGTTTTGCAATTCAGTAAGAGGGCGATGCTTTTCATTCAAAAAAATTTCGATCACAGCTCGAAGTTCAAAAAAGCGCTGAAGGACTTTCCCACAACTAAGCCAACGTACGGCAGTATGATAAGGTAAGTCATTTTCTCCAATCTCTTCAATAAATTGCACGAATTGTCGGTGATTCAGCCCAAAAGATCTGATAAAATTAACAGTTGATATGACTGGTTTCAGAACTTCAGACATATCCAAACATTTTCCGCACAAAGACTGTTGATGAATGATACAATGTAAGACTATTGGTTTTGAACCACCGTCATTTTCTACAGCCTTTGACACAAGAGCGACCACTCCTTTATCTTTCCCACTCATGTTTTTGCCTCCATCAGTTGTAATACATTTCAAGTTTTTCCATCGAAGGTTCTTTTGGTTAATGGCCATTTCAACTCCTTTAAAAATATCTGAACCAGTAGTTGTGCCATGAATACTATAAATATCAAGAAGTTCTTCATGCACTTCATAGCTTTTATCTACTCCTCGAATATAAATCAACACCTGAGCAGTATCTGACACATCCGTTGACTCATCCAAGGCCAAAGAAAACCACTCAACATGTCCATTTTTGTTGAACAGTTGAGAGGATATATTTTCAGCGATGTCTTCTACCCTTCGAGCCACAGTGTTTGCTGACATACTGACAGTTTTTAATAAATTTACCTTTTCAGGGCACATTTCTTCGGCTACTGCGATTATGCATTCTTTGACCATTTCTCCATCGGTGAATGGTTTTCCACGTTTTGCAATTTCAAGAGCCACACGAAAGCTGGCATGAGTTGCTGCCTCTTGTTCAGTTTTGAGTTTTGTAAATAAAGATTGCTGCGATTTCAATCCGAGCTTCATAGCTTCGAATTTTTCTGTCCGCAAACTTCCTGTATATTTTGAGTAATTTTGAAAATGTTTTGCTTCATAATGACGTTTAATGTTATATTCTTTGAGAACGGCTATGCTTTCATTGCAAATCAAACATAGCGCCTTGTTACTGGACTCAATTACGAAATACTGAATGTTCCACTGATCTTTGAATTTTCTGCATTCACTATCAATTTTTCGCTTCTTTTCCATTCTACTAAATCACACACAAAAGCAACAATTCAAATCAAAATATTGTTACAAAGATGTCTTAAACTTAAACACGCACAAACACGTTTTAAGGAGGTACGCACTATTTTATTTCACAGCAGTGTCATAGGAACTGACTTGTGGTTGCGCCACTAGCCTTCTTATATATTCCACTTACTGCCATCTAGAAGTGAGTGGAAGACACCAGAACTTTCTTGAACCAACGAGATTATTCTGTAAGTGCTATTAGCGCCATCTGTTAGCGATAGAAGGTACTACCTATTTCCGCTTGTGTCCACCAGATGTCCTGTCACGTTACTCCTCATGGCTCGCTCCTACTCTACGACTAATCTAGAAATTACAGATAATGACAGGAAAATTAATAATATGCAGTGTTGCCGTTTTGCGGACTTTAGTCCGATTTGCAGCCTTTTTTAAACGTGGCGTACTTTTTCGGACTTTTTTTTTCATGTAAAAAAAATACTCATTCGTTACTTGAGTACTCGTTACTCGTTAGGAACCGAAGTAACGATTACTGAAGAAAAAAGTAATCAATGATTACTTGTGTATTTCATTACTTTTGTAATCAATGATTACTATGGCGATACGATGCGGGTACCCCATTATAACGGATACCCATACGATACGGAAAATACATCAGCTTCCCCGTCGCTAGAGGCATCTGGCAGAAATTAAATGAGTATCGTCCCCGTCGCTAGAGGCATAAAATTAAAGCGTTCCCGTCGCTAGAGGCATCTGGCAAAAAAGTAATCATATTTTACACCACTAGTGGACTGATTCAACTTTTTACCACCGGCAACAATGAATGATAATATGGTTTTGGCCCTTGGAATTTACTGGAGTAATCAATATGGCCCTAAGGCTGGAAAGTTTGGAGACCCCTGGTTTAAAGTATACCGTCAGATCATGTTGGGAAAGGTGGACACGAGATGATACCCATGGGCGAAGAAAAGGAGGAGGCGCGACCAGAAACACAATGAAGCGAGAGGATTAAAGAATCGTGCGGCAAGCGCTCGTGGATCCAATAGCGACTCCTTCCACGATACAATGAGATTTAGGGCTACTAGTGGCTCCAATAACTATTTCAACGCGTCTTACGGAAGTGAATCTGCAATCCAAGCACCTATGTCGTGTACTGCCTTTGATAAGGAAACCACACCATTTACCCACTCCATTTATAGTGGTTCCAAGCTAGAGCGACGTAAAATGCCATAGATTAGCAAAACTTTGTGTTTAATGGTGAGTCCCGATTCGTTTTGGGGACAGATAATAACCTCGTAAGTGTGTGGAGGCGCCATGATGAACGGTACAATTCCATCCCAGTTTCACGCGACACACTGCATGCACAGAAGACATAATAGTCTGGGGCAAGATATCCTATGCTAGGCCGTTCACTCTAATTGAAGTACGTGAAACGATAAAGTAATGTTGATGACATTCTTTCAGGGAACCTTTCCTAAATGGTATTCTAGGAGCAATTTTTAAACACGATAATGCTCGTCCGCATACAGCTCGAGTAACTCAAGAGATTTTACGTCATATTCAGACCTTTTTATGGTCGGCCTACCCAGTGTCCCTCAATATATTATTTGGAGGTAGCTGTTCAAGATTCGTGGGCCCATTTTCCTTAGAACAACATCTAACGTCAAATAAGCTTAATGAAAGAGCGTGTTGTACTATGTTTTGTAGCAAGAGGCAGTTTATTATTTTCATTTTAATTCGAAACTCCATTCTTTGTGAGCTATTTTTGATGTTCCTCAGTATAACTTCATTCGTACAAACACTATTTTTTACAATAAGCCTTTTTTTTTGTTAATTTCACTCTTTTTATTTTCGTCCTATACCAGTTGTATTATCTGTTATCACCTTTTTTGATATTAATTATCTGTATTTTTTACTCTTACTCGCGTACGCCTCTAATATTTTATGGTCAGTTGCGGTAATTCTTGTTTTGATCACACATATATATTTGAATTCGCATTGCTCGCTGGGCACAATTTTTGATTGGTCTAGCAGATTGTATTCATGCAGTGCAAATTCTATACCAATCTTCATTTTATGAGTATTAACCATTTATACTTTAGCCTAGTGACTCATATAATACACCAACAACTCAGCACTGTATTAGTCACACATGCACACATACAATATAATAAATACGGTTACCGCAATAAAATAAAATATTTATTCCTTAGTTATTTTATATAAAAGTAGCCGCAGTGGTGTGGTGGTTAGCGTGGCTGACCTCGAGCGCCACCAACCCATGTTTGATCCCCTGTTGCTTCGGCTAGGGAAGTTGGTCATGGGTAACTTAACCCTTCATTCTTCCGGGGTCAATAAATTAGTACCAAGTTCTCGCTTGGGAAGTTAATTGGAGATCTACCATCGGGCTAGCCACTCGGTCAGGACAGGAGAATCTCAGACCCAAAGTCTACAGAGACGAAGATGGACATCGCCTAATGGGACTTCATTGGCCCGGGAAAACTTCAACGAAACAAGTTCTAGCTTATGGATCTTCAACACAATGAAAATATCTTATTTTGTACTTTGTCATAGTGTGATATTTTTAAAATCAATCAGCCATAATAATATGCGGGGTTTCCAAACGTAACTATCACAAAATTCACCATACTCACATTTTCCCCGTCTATTAGAATAAATTGCAGGGAAACTCACGCAACAGTTTAAACAAAGCAAAAAGGCTCAAGTAAACAAAATAATAGGTGTGTCACTGTAATAGTGAAAATGGATTTCTAGTTCTTATTTTACACAATGCATTATCAGTGACAAAAGGTTAAAATCATTTTTATTAGTAGAACGAATTAAATCATTTGAGTAAAGAATTAATACTAATATAATTTTGAGATAAAAACATCATTTACATTTATTTTTCATTACTAAGGTTTTTGCTTATATTTTGGAGTTAGTTTTGTTATGACAAAGAGGAAATAAATAATAAAAATGACTTCAACATTCAAAACATATGTTGAAAATAAAATTTGCATCTTAATTCAGATTTTTCATTAAAAATTCAAAACATTCTTTAAAAGTACAAATGTATTTTGAAGTTATTATAACAACAGCGTTGAATAATCGCAGTCTTGATGATTATTGTAGATTTCTAAAGGCTATCTTCACGTATTGCTAAAAGATATGACCAAGAATTGGAACACTTTTTCCGATAACTAAATGCTTGAAATTTAATTTTTTACTCTGGTTTCGGCACCCTTGAGAAAGCAGCATATTTTCTTATACTCCCAATTTCTGTCTGAATCATTTTCTTTTTTCTGGAGTAAAATGGGTTCCCTGTTTAGTCTTCTATACTGTAATGCTAAACAGGATTTGAATTTAAAATGTTCATGTAAAAAAATGGCAAATTTTTAAAACGTTTTAAATTTTAAGAGTACTACATCTTAAACGGATGCATCGGTACATATAGATCCAAACGTTCATGTAAATTGGAACTATTTTTTGTCGAGAAATGTTCTCTAAATTTTGATCGGGTTCGTTGACATAAGACAAAGATATTTTTAAAAAAGTCAGTAACCCTGTAAGGACTCTATAAAATTAATTGAGAATTTTCAAGTACCTTTTTCTCAGAAATTATGAGACTTAAATGTTTAAAATTCTGTCTTCAGTCTTAATAGGTATTTATCTTTAAATTAAAGTAAAAATTTGAAATATATTGTTTAGACTTCTTAAAAAAAAAATATTTTTACTCAACATCATTATAAATTTATCGAAAATTGTCATTTGTGGTTACGATATCTGTTTTCTAACTAGTGTTTTTAGGTATATTACAAAAGTTTCAGTTTTTTGTTCACGTAATAGCATTTCAAAAATGCATTGTAAAATTCTGAGGTACATACAATAGTAGGTTTAGATTAAAAGGTTTAAATAGTTATAAAAATATCATTTTCAAATAACTGGAAATTTTATTCGTATATAATGTCTTATATATATATATATATATATACTTTATTAAAATAACCATTTTCCGTATGCTGTATATTTTTTAAAAATTTTATTTTTGTCATTTTTGCTTTTAAGTCTCTTTTTTTCCTTTTAAGTTACGATTTCTTAAATTCTTTTTTAAAATTGTTGTTTATTTATGCTTATTCAGATGTTCAATACTATAGAATAGTTTGAAATTTAAATATTTTTTTTTCAACAGTACGTATTTAACTTATTTCGGCGATTACAAAAATATTTTGTGAGTGTATAAATAATTTTAGATTAAATTTAATTTCTATTCTTTATGATAAATGTTTTTATCGACATCGAAAGATTCTGACATTACAGAATGACAATAATTAAATACAAATATATCCAAATTTCGAACCCATGGGAACCCAAAAAAACATTAATCATAAATTGATGTTATATTTTTAAATATTTTTTATACAATTTTTCAATATTTAAAAAATATAGTGAATTTAGTTACTTGGAGTAATTCAAATAATCCCGTTCGAAAGAAACAATTTGAAGCTTGAAAATGCCTATAATTAAAATAAAAGTATTATTTTTAGAACATAAAACGCATCGTAATTCTTAAGAATTTTTAGATGATGCTACACACATTGTGATAATAATAAAAAAAAGTGTAACAGGAGAAATAAAATGAGTTGTCACTTGAAAATTTTTAACGTAAAATTTTCAGACACAAAGACCATAAAACATACAGAATTGAAAATAAATATCAGAACTTTTTTTTTACATAAGGAATGTATCTAAAATGAGGATTTACTAAATGAACAGAACATCAAAATGCTGCTAATATTTTTTTAACAACAAAAAAGCAATTAATAACTTTAAAATAATTCAACTATATTTTACTTTCTATTTATTTCATAATGTAAACCAAGTAATTTCAATATTCCGCTAT
>BMAW01120922.1:50273-62109 GCA_019974015.1 Nephila pilipes | reverse complement strand
CTGAAAAAAATTAGTTATTCGGTGTAAAAATAACATTATTAAATACACTTCGTTTCTGATTATTATCGATTAATTTTATTATTTTTCAAAAACATTTCTTAAATTTCGAAAGCATATACACTTTAAACTACGCTTTTCACACTAATTTTATGACCGCCGTAGCCATCGTAATGAACTAGCAACGTTGTTCCATCGAGTTATGGGTTCGAGTCCTGATGCCACTAAAGACATGCCTTGTAGTAGGGCTGATACAAGTTAAACCTATAGAGGCTCCAAGTCCACCCATTGGTCCGGTGTGGAAGTTTGAATAGAGAGATACTGGATCAGGTGTCGTCCTCGTCACTTGAACGAGGTTCAAAATCATGAAATTCGTCGCCAATAGTACTCGTGTTTCTTCTAAGTGTTGCGAGCCGCGGTAGCCTAGTGGTCAAGGTCATGGACTAGCGGCCGGCGGTTTTCGCTCAGTCGCGGGTTCGATCCTTGACCGCCAGAGACCCTCCGTGTAGCCGGGGCTGATGCACGTTAAATCTGTTTGGGGACCAAAGTCCTCCGGTTGGCGTGGTGTGGATGTTAGGAGAGGGGGGCGCCAGCTCAAGTGTCGTCCTCGTCACTTGACCGTGATTCAAAATTACGAGGTCCGTCGCCAATTGCCCTCGTGTTGCTTCTAGTGCGACTTTAATAAAAACTAAACTAAACTAAACTTCTTCTAAGTGTTACGCTAGGAAGAAATCAATCAATCACACTAACTTTAATTATATAATAGAAAGCAAAAAGGTTAATTGACAATAACACTTTTCTACGTCTTTATTCTCTTAGGGCTTGTTTTCCTTTAAACCTTTCAAATGTGAATGTTGATTTTAATTATTTAGCTATTCCAAATACAAATTAGATTTTTCGTTTCAGTCTATTCTTTTTGTAACAAAAGAAAACAAGCAAATAACACTTTAATTAGTATAAATTTAATAATAAATATATCCAAGTAAATATTTTATCGCGAAACATTTAGCTAAAGTCTCAAATGATTTCCCTTTGATTGGAGTACATAATGAAGAATATTCAAACAAATAGTTCAAACATTCGAATTTATCCACATGAAAACGAATAATAAATAATACACACAAATATAAATAATTACGAAACGGAATTAACTATTGACATAATGCAGTAAGATGAAACGTACTTTATCTTACAGAAAAGATCCATCAAATTAGAAATACAAAGAATAGCAGCTTTAGCCATTAACGGAATGGGAATCTTTCTTGAAAGGTTGATGAAAAAGTTCTTAATAGAATTGTTTCGTTGCTTAAGGGAAGTATTCGGTACCAGATTCCATTTCGACATCTCGTTTAAAGGCTTTTTCGGTGAACCACTGACAAAGCTCTGGTACAATTCATCAATTAGCTTAAAGCTTTGGGACGTCTGGATGTACTACTTCGCCCATGTCACATGCTATAGGCGGTTCTGACATTGGAATTGGCTGCTTCTGCGGTAAATTGATTTAATTTGGCTAGGAATGGGATTGGAAGTGAAACCATGCATTATATTAGTATTTGTATGAGATGTTACGCTGAAAGTGGTTAAATTTCATAAAACAGGCAAGGAATTAAAATTATTAAACAGTGAGAAAGAAAGAGGAGTTATGAATTTGTTGTCTAACACACTAATATACATCTACTATTTTATCTACAGTACAAATACATATACAAAACACATACAAAACGATACAAAAAGTACCTGTTTTTGACGAAAGGTGGAGTTAATTAAAAAGAAGGCAGCACACAATGGTAAGCTACCATCTTTTAAACGGCATCAAACGAATATGTGACAGTGATTCATATGTTAGTTTGTAACGCCCTTTAAAACTTATTTCTTCTTCCATAATAAATATCATAATAATAGTCATGCGTAAAGAGTCAATGAAAAGAAAGTTACACTGTTATTACTAAGTTAATTTTTAAGACCAACGAATAATCAAATTTCAGACTCTAATATATTTTACCTATGGCAAAGATCCCTACATGCGTATAGTTAATAATAACGCTTAATATAATAAATTCGTATTTATCTTATGGAACGAATCGGGACCCAGTCCTTCGAAGGTTCGTAAATGAGGGCTCGAATCTTTGATCCTTTGAAAATCCTTTCTAGGATCACTCCTAATGCTCTTTACTCAACACAGGTATGATACCGATGTCTCGAATGGATTACTTTAATTCATTGTGTCTACTACTAATTGAACTACTAAATCTAGTATTAAACTCTTCACTGTTTATTTATACATCTCCTCGATTCTATTCACTATACATCAGCAATTCTAATCTAATCTGCATCGGTCACGTTTCATTTATAGGTGAGATTTTCAATTCAAACGACGTCATAGAAAGTCCCCAAAATGTCAGTTGAAGGGGGAAACGCGATAGAGTCTTTGTCATAAGTTTTGATTGGTGCTGAGAGGAGTTGTCACCACTTTCCGTTGTCAGTACCGAAAAAACATGGATTTATCATTATATATTGGTAATCAAGCAACAATCAAAAAATTGAGCTGCTTCCGTTAAATCTGTTAAAAAGAAGTTGAATACAGTTTTATCGGTCGTAAAGTTATGATGAAGAGTTCGTGGAATGCGAAGGGCTTTATATTCATGGACTTCTGAAAAAAAAAACTCGATCACTGGCTAATAGTCACTGTAGTAGTTAACTTACATCCATTCCTAACATGGTTACTTTTTGAACCACAGTCTTATAGATAGAAAACATTTTCATTAGCTATGGATTCTTTATTTTCATGCCAAATACTTCATCGGAAAAGAAATATTTTCAAATGAATTTGTTGAAATAAATACTAATTTGGTTATTACCCGAATTTATTAGCACATACCGTAAATTAATGATTCGGAAGACTGCGAATGAATGATTTTAAAGAATGCGGAAAGTATTTTTTTTAAAATACTGTGCAATCGGTACTCCAAATTTGCTGTACCTTAATTTAAATCTAAATTGATTCAGTAATACTAAAATATTTTATTAGCATTATCAAATTAAAAATAATTAATGGTAAGTTAATAATATTAAATTGATAACAACAAAACTTTCTTAAAACGAAAATTCTCATATATGTTTACATGCTACTGAAGAAGGGAAAATAAACTTTCACAATTAAATGAATGCATATTGGCTACAGCTTTGACCCGTTATTTTGTGTAAAAAAATTATATGTTTGCATAAGATGCGTAATGTTTTTTTTTCTGTATTATGTAATTTATTTTTTATTTTTAAAGCTTCATCTATCAGCCTTTTTGAATTCATATAAATTAAATTAATCCTAAGGGAGTTTTACATTTCTCCTCAAACCTAGACCATTATATTTATTTGAATGTAATAAATTGCATCCGAAATAAAGAAAAATAAAGACGGTTTCTGCAGAATTACATTTGCTCCCTAATATTTAAAATATTGTATTGCATTTTTAAAGGCAGGAAAAACCACAAACAAATCATTAAAATAGACACAAAAATATTTTTAAAAATTGGAAAAAAGTGTATTTCCGCAGAAACTTTCATTATTGTTTGTTCTTTCGAATGCACTTTATTCCATCTAAATAAATACAGAAGCTTAGGTTTGAGGAGATAAATATAAATTCAAAATGATTAACATTACGTTCAAGAATTCAATTCGCCTGATAAAAGGGAACATTTAGCGTTTTGCTAAACGATTTGATGCTTAAATAATGCCTTTTAAATAACAAAGAAAATTATATGAAATTCAATAACTACAAGCTCAATTGTACGAAGCAGAAACATTTATAACTTTTAAGTACAGTTTCTTTCTTGTTTTTTTCCATGAACAATAAACATGAATCAGTTAATTAATTATTTTTCAAAGAGAAATATTTTATGATGTATTTACTCAGAAATATATCATTACAATTTTGAGAAAGAAATCAAACATAGGGCGAAAAGGAGCAAGTATTATTCTGTATCACAGTTTTCTAAAAATTGAAATATAATTTTTATAAAAATTAATCCAGAATAACTTATAAATATTTATTCCCATTATATATTTCGATTAAACTATTTAATGTTCTAGTTGCAATTAAAACGAGTTTTTAACTAGTTGACTTGTGATTATATTCAAAGTCGTTTCCTGTTAAATCCCTTATACATCTACATATTTTTAGCCTGGAAGTTCTAATCATAATTATTTATATTGCGTTGAACAGTCTCTAGAATGCTTCATTAAAAAGACAGTGTGTCATTTTCTGGGTCCTGATCATAATATATCAATAAGCTTGCATTGACCTATCTTTTTTGTCATCATCAAAAAAAAAAAAAAAAAAAAAAAGATTTTCTCTAGAAACTTTTATTTTAAACCGTTTCATAAACCACCAAACACTACGTTTATTTTTCTTTAAAATCTGTTGGCAAATTTGAAGTCACGATTTCAAGTTCAAGTTATTTTGAACTTGAAATTGTGACATCATATTGGGGAGAGAGGATCTCTTTAAATTAAATTGCTAAAACAGCTATATTTCACACATGACAAATTGGATTTCAGCGATGTTTCTTACATTAATAAAATATATCTAGATCAATGATTTTCAGATCTCGAAGAAATAGTTGAAAAAGCACGTGCTTTTGGTATATTTTAAAATCTTTCTCTGTGTTTTATTTCCATGTCAAATATTTTGCTAATAATTTTATCTTACTGGATATCTAATTAAAATTCTATTCTTTTAATATGTAGGGCAAAAAATAAACAAAATACTGCCAATTGAAAGTCAGAACATTAGGAGTTCTTCTAACCACACAGAAAAGTTGGGGGGGGGGGGGAAACAATTTTTTTTAAACAAATGGTTAAAAAGATTTATTTTCCATCAATTTTAGAAGCTGGATGACATAAAATAATTATCAAGGAATGATTAATAATTGTTTATCCAGTAAGATTGATAATAAAATTACATAAATTTTGTAGAAAAAGTTTGGTTCATACATATATTAAAATTTTTGGTGACACTTTAAGTTAAAGATTACAAAAGAGCAATAGAATAAATAACGCTATATCCAGTCTTTCAAAACCCCTCATCTTTACATTGACCATTTTTGTAAGCTACAACACGATTATTTTACTGTAATATGTTACATTGATCACCAATTGAATCCATTGCATACAAAATAGCTGAAATATTTAGGTATTGAGCATTCGGAGTAATTTATTTTTTGATGAATTTCTTGAAGCGTTTCACTGTTACATGAGCAAGTCTCGAGCAGGAGGCAAGGTAGGCGATTCTCTACGGTGGCAAAATTTAGGACAGACAAAAACGCCGCATATAAAAAAAAATATCACTCACAAAAATATCATTCGGCTACTTTAATTTGGAAAATAATTGAGAAGTAATATAAAATACAACTGGAATTGATAGGCCTTTGGGTATTCCTGTATCTTGAGATGCATCGCAGACCGAATGTAGCAAAATTTATTGAAATGTAGGACAAATAGGTATGATTCTTGGTTTTTCTTTACATAAATTGTGAGATACGCAGAGGCTACAGACGTGTTTCACCAAGCTTTTTCCACACACATGCAAAAAAGAGATTAAAAGCATGCTGTATTTATGCAACAACGTCTGCTTGTGGTAGTGATAGAGTTAGTTACAAGTGTAGTTAAGGAAAGTGAATTTTCGGGGTAGGTGGACGTTATTTTTTTACACTTACCATTCATTCTATATTTTTAAATTATAAAATATGAATTAAATTTTAAACTTTAAAATCATAAAATATAAATTTTGTTCTCGAATATAACAATTTTCAGTAAATATGTATCAGTGTTACTGTTTTAATTCAACTAAATGCCTTTTTTCTAGCTAGTATGGTTCTTGTATAATTCTGGTTTCTTTTGAAAAATTTCAGTTTTTGTGAAGCTTGAGGGAGGCAGAATTTTTTGATTTGCGTACTGTGTCAAAAACGCAAGGGCCAAATCTGCTGCTAACAAATGTTGGCTAACGTTTTTCATGCCATTGTTTTTCGCATGATGATCAGCATCCTTTCATCAGGCGATTCTGGTCTGAATTATAGATACATTAAAGCTGTTTGTTATGTAAAAGTACTTATCTTCATTTTATACACTTATAGCGACCAATTAAACTATTAGAAAATAGCAGAAGTATAGTTTGACATCAGTTCATTAAGCGATAATGTAGAAACAGCTTATACAATAACGTAAAATTTCGACAAAAAAAAGAAAAGAAAATTTAGAGGAATTAAAGAAAACGGAAATAATTTGATCAGTTAAAAGAGAATAAATAAAAATATCTATAAGTTACTTTCTTATCATTCCAAGATAAAGTGCTAACATTAATAGAATTATCGCTTTGTAACTTGACGTTGTCTCTCGAGTTTCTAAGTGAAATGTAAATAAATCAGTAATTTAGAAAAGAGATCATCTCCAGTTTTTTCACGAACTAACTTTTCTTCGCAGTACTTTAGCTTCAGCTCATATATTCCATATGAAAACGGAATATATTTCATTTGTTAAAGCACTTCTATGTGGATCTCATTTCAGTAATCATAGTCAAACGGACAAACTCTCAGAGCGCGGCGCTCATCTCCTCCAAGTTGACAACCTCTTATGAAGTCGTTATACTCATATACAAGAAATCAGGAAGCTCTATACCTGTACTTACTCGCCAATTATAAACATTTCTACAGTGAAATAATAAATGAGTTGCCCATAACCACAACAGACAAAGTGCGTGAAGAACTGCAGCCTTCTTTCTCACTTATCTTGCCGATTATTCGTAAATCGAGTACGAGGTTGCAGTGATATTTGTTGCTTTATCATAGATTTAATAAAAATATACGCCTTTATTACAGTGGACTTGATCTTTCACAAGTCCAGGTTTAATTTGAAAGGAATCATCTCCATCTAAGAATTTTTTCTCCTGGCATTCTGTTAACCCCTAAATCATTATGCAGGTATTTTTATATCATGAGCAATCCCTCTTCATATTTAATTACTGATTTTAAATATTTTGGAAGTATTATATAAAGAAATGATTTTCTTTTGCTTCTTGGTAAAATTGTGAAAGTAGAGAGAACCCCTTTTTTCAAAATGAACTATTCAAATGCAGCGTTTGATAATGTATAAGTATATTTTAAAAATGATTTTAAAATAATACAAAAAGGGAAGTCATTTAAAACTCGTACGTAAATCCCAAACACATGACAAACTCTATGACAAAAAAAAAGACATTGTTCATTTTAATTCAGTTACCCATCTTATCTCAAATGGTGATATGTACAGTGATCGAACCTTTTCACGAGGCATTATGGTAGATAAATTAAGTAAATGGGATCAAATTTAAATCGAAGATGTGCCCTAAAGTCGGAATTCGCTTCATTTACGGTCCTTCTGAATGCTCAGTTGCCATAATCTGGAGCTGCAACTGTTCGTTCATGTGACTCCAAAATCGATTAATTTATATGTTGTTTACAAGGTATTTATACAGATCATTATGATCAGAAAACTCTTTTTAAATGCGTCAGTGATTTATTTTTCTTCGTCACAGTGCGCATGTTATTGAAACATTTTTTTTGTTTTAGAGCACACACCTTACATATGAGTTGTATGTTATTGCGTATTCACTTGGCAGAATAGAATGTTGTAGTGTATGTGTGTCGAAATTACGTTTGTTATCCAAAAAAGTTCTGAATTTAAGCTTTTGTAATGTTTCATTCTAGTCCTAATATATATATATATATATATATATATATATGTGTGTGTGTGTGTGTGTGTGTGTAATGATCCTGTCGACTTTAAATGTAACATAATATCATCTTTCTCTTGTGTACAACTATTGAATGTAAGTCATGGAAATAGCAGTCGAGTCGTATTGAATTTTCACGGAACTTTTATTTTAAGCGGAGAGAGAGACCATTTCCACTCCGCCTTTTTATTCAAGCTATTGCATCATAACAGAGCAGGAAGAGAGCGCTTCTCGCTGTGTTTGTGTTTATATATGAGGGAAATTTCATTTGAAACGTCAAAGACGCGTGGTATGAATAGAGGGATTCCAGGGGAAAATCATAATAGATAGGGAATTTGAAGGGATTGTTTTGACAGATTTATAATTGGTTTAAGCGGATTTAACCAGTTTTAAGAGCGCATGATGTAATAAATTAAAGGATACTTTGGAAGGGATCAGGAAATACGAATGAACATTATCTTTTAAAGGAGAGAATGGGTTAATTTAGTAAATTAAATTATTATAGTGAGAAATTAATGGGAATTTAGTTAAATCATTATATATATATACAAAATAATTTAACGCTTTTTAAAAATATTTTGACCACGGTTCCTATTATATATTTAAAATATGCTGAATGCTTGCATAAAAATCAGAAGATTACTGAAAATTGAGGCAAAAAGAATTATCTCGAAATAATTCAATTTGGAGGAAAACACTTGGGGGTTGGGAGAGCATGTCCCTTTGCACCACCCTTGCTACGTCACTGCTTCATACTGTAGGAGTAATAGGACAAATATTAGTTAACAAGATATTGACGGGACTTATGAAAATTCATTCACATCTGAAGTAGTTTTTACAACTACTAGATAGCATCAAGATTGTCCTTTTCAATATTCCGTTATACATCTTAAAGATACAAAATATACATTCTGATTTATTATAAAGAGCTCATATACATCTTTTAATATTCTTAGGGCAAATATTCCAATGACGTTTAAAGGAAGAATTTCAATTCTACCCAACAAATAATTTTTAGAAAAGAAAAAATTAAATTTTTTAAAAAAAGAAATTTAATTTGCCTTCTTAAAATGTTTTAAACAGTAATTACATGAATTAGTAAAATACTTTGAGGAGGAGGGAGATTGTGTTTTCTTGGTACAAAAGAAATATTAGTTGTAAAAAATAAGACTGAACTTTTCATGCGGATAAAAATAAAGTTGGTGTTAATTTAGTGGAATAATTCGTGTATTAGCGATGGCAAAATTGTGAGTTCGGGACTTTTATTACATAAAAAATTATCCTGAAAAATTTCTGTGAGGGAACTGAGTAATTCGTTATTTTTAGTACCAATAAAAAGATACGATACAATCCTCACTATATTCCCTCAAGGTAAATTTTACTAATTCATTTTAAAATAAAGAACAAAAGTAGAGTAAAAATTAGATGTCCAAAATTACAAAGAAAAAACAAGGTATAAAAATTGTTCTATTCTGACTTATAGACGATATTTTGATAGTTTTTCTAAATGCAGTTACGGCTTATGAAATTTTATTTCGTTCATAATAATTTATTAATTTTGTTACAGAAAATAAATAACGCTGTTTTAATAATCAAACATTGGTTAATTAATTTGTTAACGGTATTTGCAATAAATGTATCATAATATTCCGATGATAATTCAATTATTTACTTAAAATCTCGATTATAATTCATTATTAATTTTTTTTTCATGCATTTAATAATATTGCTTAAACATTTTTCTTGTTTATATATCGCTGGTTTTCTGTTTTTTATTTCTTCCTTTTTTATGTTTCGTTTATCATTCGTATTTCTGATTTTACGTTCTTATAAATTAATGCAATTATTAATAAGTACTAACATGTTGTTTTGAGAAAATTGCATCAACGAGATTATGTACCCAATATAATTAAAGGATACAGGGTGATAAGATAGAAAGATTGGTATTACATATAAAGCATTATAATTATAATAATTACATTTAGTTTGCTTAAGATATTTTATATTTTTGAGATGCGTTAAAATATTTTATAATTTTGTTTTTTTAATATCGTAACTGAATATCATTGCATACTTTAATAATTTATCATTTCTCTTATTTTCATGTTCAATTCAGTAACTGAATTTTATGGAAGAATTGTCTGTTTTCATTTTGTTTACTGTTAACATTGAAAACATGTTCTTATTTCAAAATGTTTTACTTGTGAAAATGAAAGGGAATTAGGAATTTAAAGAAGGTATTTTCTTTTCTTGAAAGATATTGCTGCTGTGGAGTCTAGGTCTCGAAAGTACTCTTACTTTACGCTAAGAACTATTCACTTTATTGAACAAGTATATATGTTAGGAAGATAAGGGTTATCCAATAAAAAGACTCGGAACTTTCAGCGCCAAAGCTGAAGTATTTTTATAGCCTGAATAAATCTTTAAAAAAACTTTTGTCCATGTTCAAATAAAATTAGTAGCCCAATTTCAAATATCATTAACATTTTACATGGAAACGAAATGTTGTCTTATTTTTTTTAAAACGTTTTTCTGAATTTCACTTGGTGTGTGTGTGTGTGTCATCAAATTTTCGATCGTTAATTTAACCAACTTCCCATCAAGCTAGAGCTTTGAAATTTTGGGAATCGTTCGTACTCGCCTAACAATGCAATATTTAGACGTTTGCGACAAGTTTTAACTAATATTTTCTTTAATAATGCAGTTTAGTCCAATCACTTGGCGCGATTTCAAAAATTGGCACCAAACTTGGCGATTTTTTTGGGCTGAACGTTAAGTCCGTAAAACGGACCAGGGAAGCCACATTTGGCAAAATACTACCAAATAATTCTTGTCGTCAAGGGTGATTGGGTTAAACTGCATTCCAACCATTTAATTTACCGGATGAATTAATTAATTTTAGTGAGTTTTAACGTTTTTATGTATTTCACTTGGTGTGTGTCTGTCTGTGTGTGTATCAGTGTGTCATCAAATTTTCTATCGTTAATTTAACCAACTTCCCATCAAGCTAGAGCTCTGAAATTTTGGGAACCGTTCTTACTTGTCTAACAATGCAATATTTAGATATTTGCGACCAGTTTTATCTAATATTTCAATAATTTTCTTAAATAAACTTTGTCACCATATAAAAACGTTATTTTTAAAAACGTTGGTTTTTATCTCGAATTATTGATTATTAAATTCTTTTGAAAACATTTTAACATTGGATTTCTCATTACGATTTAGTTTTTTGTTATATACACGATGTGTGGCTATTAAATAGCGAGACTGACGGTGCGAAACATTTTTCTTCATGTCATATATATTTACTTAATATCACCGTCAATATACACACCTTTTGTATCCCTGCAAGGCTCCATGCTAATCTTCCATTGTTTAAAACTGTGCTAGAGGTCTTCTATCAACTCCTATAGAACCTGCGCCACTTTAAATTTCACAGTTTCAACGACTCAAATCTTGTATCTCTTACTGCAGATTTTACCTTAAGAAACCGATAGAAGTCTTACGACCCAAGATTTGTTGAATAACACTGATGGTCTAATATTGGGATATTGTACTTGGCTAGAAACCTCTTAACAGATAATGTGGAATGAGCCGGCGCATTCTCATTCTCTTGGAGGAAACATTTGCTGTACGGATTCCTTATCAATTCCTACTGTCTCCGCAACCGCTCGAATAGTTAATCCATGGTCAGATCTCACCAAAATACCGATTGTTTCGATATTGAAATCCGTTTTTGACTTGGGAGGGTGATATGGGTGTGAATAATCTTTAACTTCTTTTCGGCCATCTTGAAAACGCTTAAACCACTCAAAAACACAGGCACGCGATAAATATTTATTTCCATACACTTCTTTCAATAAATTATAAGTTCCATTAGTGGGTTTCTCAAGTTTCATGGGCACTGCATTCGAAAGAAAGAGAAGGCTCCACGCTAAACATCTGTTGGTCGCCGGTTTTTGGCGCAAGCGTACTTTTTTGTAGCAGTGTCAGTCTCGTATTTTAATAGCCACATTTTGTATACACACACAGACAGACAGACAGACACACGCACGCACACACACACACACACACACA
>BMAW01120922.1:15004-45273 GCA_019974015.1 Nephila pilipes | reverse complement strand
TAGAAGTTCTAGTTAATTTATAAGGATTATTAATCCTGTAGAATCCTTCTTGGTAATAAAATACTTGGTTATTTTGCTTATTTGCGTTTATTACATTTTTATTGTTCCATATTACATTTAGTCCAAAAGGGTAAACAGTACCATAAAAACCAATATAAAAATTCTCAAACCATAATCTTTCTTTTGTGTTGGGTACAATTTTAATAATATAATGTCTCTCTTTTAATAAATCTTAAATATATAACGTCTCTCTCTCTCTCTCTTTATATATATATATATATATATATATAAAGAGAGAGAGAGACGCAGAAAAATAAATTGCTTGGAGTTCTAAGTAAATGTGGAGTCGTTGCCTATTAAAAATCCACGTGAACATCTAAATTTTCACGAAATGAAACGCGAATTTTTGCTGAGCGAGGTGTCATGCTTTTCAATTTTTTGTGAATCAAAATCACATTATCCACCTCTGACAGCATTTTATATTATTTTAGTATCGGCTTATTGAAGATAAAACCCGAATTAAAAGAAATCACTAGAAATTATAAGAATATTCGGTTTCAATTTTTATTATTTATATTCTTTGCTCATTATAGAGCTAAATAACAACCAACCATTTCGTTGAAAAAGTTATCATTTTTATTTTTATGCCAACTGTGGTATCATTTTTAAGAAATTGGAGCAAAAAAAATTTATCTTAATTTAAATATTTTTAAAAATAACAGCAATTTCTACTATTCTTTCATTTAGTGCAATTTTTCAAAATGATTCTTTCAACGAAACATTTATAACTAATTAATTTCTTGATCGTAATAATCAAATCAAGCGAAATTTGCAAGCTTATTAAAAAGAAAATATTTACAATTTGAAAATATTGTAATATTTTTCATGATTTATTTTTCAAGTAATAATTTTCATTTCAGCCACCATAGCCATAGGATGAATAATAACCATAGGATTATTCAAACTCATGAATAATCCTATGGTTATTATTCATGAGTTTGAGTCATGAATGCAATATGCAGCTGCTGTGAGGAATAATTGGATGCTGTTATTGGTTAAATATAATTAATGTTAATCTTTACATATTTACTTAGAGATATATATTAAGGTAAATTTTATTTTCATTTTATAGTATTTATAATTATATTTAACATAAGACATATTTAGTTTAATATTTTATTGTTTGCTTTAATTTTAATACTAAGCACTAATTTGAATTTATCGCATAATCGCTTACTTTCATTCCTTTTTTAATCAAAAGAGGTCATTATTTTCGATAGATTCTGTGGATTTTTTATAACCGTCCTCAAATCTTTACTATTTTATCTATTTGAATGTAAAGTACTGCATATGAATTAGTAAAACCTAATAAAGGTATCCGCAGAATTACATCTTTCAACCTATTTTTAAAAATGTTTTAAAATATTTTTAAGGTCCTGAAAATATGGAAACAAATAATTAAAATAAGCATAAAAATAATTTTAAGAATTTTAGAGGAAAAATGTAATTCGGCAGAAACTTTCTATTTTTACTCTTTTTGATGCCTTTTTTTGAAAATTCCAACAGAAAAAATAATCTAAATATAAGAACAGTCGTAGAAATGCTATGTGATAAACTTTATGTTCGCTCATTCAAAATGGCCGGTAGACGGGTGCCTTAACACACTTGTATGTTTTTAAGTGTAACAAGATAAGTATAATTGACTTTGTGCAGCTCCATATCTCATATCCCTCAATCAAACCATGTAATGTCAGGATGGCAATGGAGTAAAAAGTAAAATGATATTCGAGGCAATAGTCAATTTAATTTAGAAACATTAAATTAATTATTTTAGACAGTTATTTTGTACGTTTCTGGCATTACCAGATATACACTCCGTATAAAAAAAAGAATCACCAAGATGGAGTTGCCCGGTTGTAATGAAAATTTGTATGCAAAAACGATAGGACCGAACATTCAAATGATTAAAATTCAGTGTCCAATGAATGAATAGCGGGAGCTACAGTCTGATCTGATCTGACAAATTTCTGTTGCATTGCGATTTAGGATACCATTCAACGACTGAAAAAATGCCTTACGAGCAGAAGTCAGAGTTTAAAAGATGTCGTATCATTGGATGGAAAAAGGCAGGTTTAGTAAATTGGAGAATGGCTTATATGGGTCGAAGAGATTCGGCGAATAGAAGAGTCTACCAAGAATGGGTGGACAGTGGGAGATTTCAGCTTCATGATGGTAGCGGTTGACCTAGGGCCACAGCAGATCAAGAGGATAGAGTGATTGTTATATCAGCTGTCACAGCGCCTCATTCATCGTTATGAAGTATCAGATGTGCGACCCGCACACGACCATTACCATTCACAGACAGCTGATAGAGTGAAATCTAAGCTCGTGCCGACCACTACGCCATCTACCACTACGCCTGCATACTGTCGTGCTAGATTATAGTGGTGCCTGGCTCGATCAGGTTAGAATGATACTGACTGGGAAAGTATAGTACTAAGTGATGAATCGCGCTTTCAATTGTGTCCTGACGTTCATTGAAGACGTGTCTGCAGCTTTCCGATCCTGCCTTCACTATTGCACGCCACACAGGCTCCTAACCAGGAGTTATGCTCTGGTTTACCATTTCCCTTGACAGCCATTTGTTCGTCATTAGAGGTACATTTACAAAACAGCGGTAACCTCAATGACATTCTGAGACCTGTTTTGCTTCCGTTCCTTCTTCAGTACCTTGGCCTTCTTTTTCAACAGGATAATATCAGACCACATACGGTAAGTGTTGCTATGAGCTACCTTACAGCTTGTCAAACTCTTCCTTGGCCAGTTAAATCTCTCTTCAACCGAGCATGTCTAGGATATGATGGGAAGGCGACTGCATCTACCGGGGAATGTTGATGACCTACTCGACAAGTGGAACAAATTGGCAAGGAATACCGCAGGAGACCATCAGGGACTTTATCACTCTATGCCATGTCGTGTGGCAGCATGCATCTAGGCTAGAGGTGGGTCAACATCTTATTGAGATCGTTAATTTGTAACTATGTAACTCTGAAATAAATCATTATTTTTTTTTTTTTGAAATTTTAATCATTTTCTATTCTGTACAAAAATTTCCTATCCGCCAATTTTTGTCTCCATAGGACAACTCTTTCTTAGTGCGTCGTTTTTTGTTTTTTGTTTTTTTTGTTTTAGTGTACAAGATTAAGAGAATCATTTTAGAATTCAGTAACGAAGTCTGAAAGTCCTCATGTGATGCAATATGGAGACTAGGAAAATGATCTTTTAAAGTGTCATCCTATTACTCGTGTGTGACGGTAAAGTGTATTGATGAAAGAACCAGATACAACTATGTTGAACCATAAAGGTACAACTGTGAACGATCCCGAGGGCGCGTCATCCATGTATACTAAAAACAGAAAGCCCCGTGAAAAAGAAAAGATCACTAGTGTGCTTCGGGTGAGTGATGCCCATTCCTACCCAAAGAAGTTAAGTTTCTGAGGTTATCCTGTCACTTGATCATTGTTGGACTTCCCAAGACTCGTCACCAGCAATTCTTTCGTTGCTCCAGTTAGATATTTTTTTTAAAATTTGCATATTTTTCATATCATATTAATTCGGCTTCGATTTCATGTTTCTCCTATTGCTAGATGGAGAATTTCTTCAATACATCCGTTTTAGATTATTATACAGCCCGTATCGATTATGAATAAAAGTTTTGGATGCTTTTTTCGCTTTTTTAAAAGTAAAATAGCATCTTGCATGTTTTCGTATCCAACTTACATTTTTCATTTTCTCTCTGTCCCCCCTCTACAGAAATAAATTACAAAACAAGTTTAGATGGAAGATCTGTCCTTAACCTAGACGCGGCGTCGGTTACAGTGATTAATGCAACTTGGTATTTAATTAATGCTTTCTCAGCTTGGTGGAACGAAAAATAACGCTAGCGAGAAATGAGTAAATGATATAACATATAACGGAGTGTAAGACAAGCGAAAGATATTAATAAGGAATAGGGTATTTTATTTATTATTCTCAGTGTCACATATCATGCCGGATCTTTTTGTCAGTTATATTACTCCTGGATCGATTTTCTGATAATATATTTTCCCTTGTCATAAAATGATATTATGGGCTAAGAACTTTTGAAACTGAAAATTGACTTTTTTTGTTAATCGCAGATAATATCACTAGGATAATGATTTACGCATTGTTATACAAATATATATATAGATTCCCAAACAGAATCCTTATCTTGAACTATGAATAGAAAAAATAATACGGATTGGATTTTATTTTATCTCATTCTGTAGCGCCAAAAAGCGCGATAGATGCGCCTCGTTGGATTACTTTATTACGTTATTTGGCGCCGTTTTGGTTTTCTTCGCTAAGACGTGGATTAAATTAGAATTTTACCAAAAAATAAGTACTAAGCACAGTGGATAATCTTTTTAAATAACTATTTTATTTTGAAAAGAAGTGTATTGTGTAGCACGCAATTCCTGGTTTTTCGTTTTAGTAGCTAAATACGTTTGCCAGAAAAGTAACGAATATTTTTACTAGTAACTATAAAATTATAATTTGTTGCAGCATTTTATCTGTCTTTTTAAGTTCGTTTTATTTTCCATTTAGTTTCTTAAAATTAAGAAATTTAATAGAATCCAGCTATAAATTAAATGACTAACATTAAAAATGAATAACTGAACGTAAAATTTGGGACTATAAAAATGAATTACAACAAATATAATTCAAAGCAATAATAAATTACAATACAAGTGAAGTACATAACAATAATAAATTACAAGAAATAAAATACGATTTTGTAATAAATTACAATAAATCAAATTATAATAACAAATTACAATAAATAAAACCAATAGCAATAATAAATAAATTACAATAAACAAAATAAGCAACAATAATTGACCAATTACATAAAATATTTCATCTTTCATAAAGATTTTAAAAAATAGTCGAAACAAGGTTTTGATTTCATGTTCTCTTACGAATTCTATAATAATAGAATAATTTCTCAATTACACAAAACAGAATAGCTTAGTCTTTTCAGAAAAACACAGAATTTTATTTCACTCAATTTTCAGTTTTCAAGAAGTATTTGGAAACGGCTCAGATCATAGACATCATTTTGTCTAGACATATCATTCCCTTCTTAAGTTGCTTATATAAATTTCAGTAAAGAGCCCACAAATACCATCCGTCGTGACAACTGAACAATTTCACGGATAAAAGTACTTTAATATAAAGTTTGTGTTATTGCTGCACGTTTTTGTATCACACGATGTTCTTAAGAACTAAAAGCATTTAATAGATGTTATTCTTCATTTTAATGCATTAAACTTAAATTCCATTTGCATTAGATTGTAGGGAACGAAGTGTGAAATACGCAGACATATATATATATAGCAGGTTGATTTAAAAATAAAAGAGAAACATTTGTAAAGACTGAATATGATAATTTGCTATCCCTGAAAGTGTTTTCAGCCAAGACCTACTTCTTATAATTGAAAAAAAAAAAGGATTGGCATTGCGTAGAACAAAACTAAAACTTAGTGGATAGTTGTTCACACTTATTACGCAAAGTCAAATTCGTAAATTGTATGTATTAAAGGGTATAATAATTATTACATACAACTGTATTTTCTTAAATATGCATAACATCATTGTAATTTCTTATTGAAATTACAATAACCTCTAATCTATCTTTTTGGAATATTAATAATCCTTCCAAATGCAATATTTTACTGTATGAAAACGATGTCAACTTTTCACAACAAATAAAACAAAACAAATGAGCAATTTTGCTGTAAAAACTTAAATTATTATTCGAATATTTAAATTGAAGCAAGCGATACAATGTTAAAGTAGAGAATAAATTATTAAATCAGATGGTTAAATATTCTATTTTGATGTTTGAAATGCAAGCAGCTTCATTTTTGTCACGTGATACGAGTCGTTAGAGCGCCAATTCACACCAGATACGAAGTCAAATTAGGTGTTAACCAACAAACTCAAATTTCAAAACAAGCGCTATTTGGCGAAATAGATGTCTCAGCAGTTGTTAATAGTTCTTTTATATCTCACGAAATGCTAGCGTGAATTTTTTTTTTATATTTTCTTCGTCAAGATGTATTAATTAGTGTGCCCGAAATGCAAAAGCAAAATTCTTCAAATAAAATTTTGTTATCAAGAAAAATGTCAAAAAAATGAATGTTTACCATTACCGTGAAAAACGATGCCATTATTTGAATGTGTGCAGGAACAAAACAAAATAACACAAAATAACCTTAATTCCCATATTTCAAAAGAACTCAGTATAAAACATTAACTCAGTTTAATTAAGCCTTTGACGCTATTGTGATTTGAATTTTCAACCGAGTATTCCATAACCTAAAGACTCCTTTAACCATCAAATCCTACCTTTTCAACAAATTAAAAAGAAATTTTTTG
Organism: Nephila pilipes; assembly: GCA_019974015.1. Taxonomy (NCBI): domain Eukaryota; kingdom Metazoa; phylum Arthropoda; class Arachnida; order Araneae; family Nephilidae; genus Nephila; species Nephila pilipes. Next base: position 38,808 of record BMAW01120922.1, on the reverse strand, counting down.
TTCTCATTACATTTTTATTACATAAGTTGTCGACAATCTGATAAATTTAAATTTAATATCAGAACGAATATGATTATCCTTTTTAATAATTTATTATCTATTTTAGCACGTCATCGTTTGCTTTAAATTTAATATTCGAATACTTATTCAACTTTTTAACGCAGAATCATTTATTTTGAATTGTTTTTTTTTTTTTGCGAATCTTTTGTGGTTCTAAACACTTTGGTTTTTATGACTGTTTCAATTTATCGCAAAGAAATATATCAAAAACCAATTTAAAAAATTCCAGTGATGTCTATTTTATTGAAATTAAACACCATTGGATATACAATTTTTGCTTGCGTCTAGATAAGCATACAAATATATATGCAGGAAAGCAATTTTAAAATGACTTAATAAGTATTCGAAATCATATTTTGAGAATGATATTAACAGGGTTCTGATATTTTCGGTAATGATTCCCGTATCATTTACTGAATCAAAGACGACCACCTTTTCGGGATAACATCCGCAATAATACTTAATTTAAAATTTTTTAATAAATTATATTGCATTAACATTTGCAAAGAACATTTTAATAAGAAACATAAGAATATTAAAGCAGCGTTCTGCGGCGTGGCACATATAAAATTTAACGAAAAATTCAAGGTATATATACGTATTCAAAAAATACTATTTGAAATACTATTTATTCACTATTTAATATATATGGTGTGTATAGCATATTAAAGATATAATAAAAAGTCTTAAAAGGTTCTATTTTATGATAGTTTAAACCGTATTTATAAAATTTAAAATTTTTATACTATATAAATAGAAAGAAAATGCTAGTAGGTGATGGTTTCCATTATAAGATTAGAGCAAAGGTGATATATATTCTCTTTATAAGATTGGCAGAATCATATAAGAGGTATAAATATTTTCTATGAAAAATGGACGTATGCTTATAGAGCACTAATGGAAACGAGAAACCTTGCCTAAGAATTTCTAAGATACTTGGGAAAACAGCATAGATTTTCTAAAACACATGGAAATATCTTTAGATCTTATTGGAAAATCACCAAAAACATGAAATTTGTTTAATATATATATTTATTTCATATAGATTTATTCAAATGTTATACAATTTTTAATTTTGGTTAGTGAAATTAGATTGACTTAATAAAATTTTGTTCATTATTTGTAGCTTTTGATTGACTGAATATGAACGTCACACTTAGAAACAACACGAAGACTGCTGGCAATGGACCTCGCAGTTCTGAACTTCGGTCAAGTGACGAAAACGACATTTGAGTTGCACTCCCCTTTTTTAAACTTCTACAATACGCCAACGGATGGACTTCTTGCCTCGACATATTTAACATGCGTTAGCCCATTACACTATGGATCTCTAGTGGCATATAATGGGAACCCACGACTCGAGGGAAACAATCCATATTTATAACAAAACAAATATAGTGTTCTAAATTATCATTAACTCTACCCCCCCCTCCCCCAGGAACTTATTTGTTTTTGAAAAACACATACACACGATTGGCTTTTTATAACAAATCTAAATTTTTAATCCTTTCATTTTTTAATAATTTTTTCTTTCACATGTATTATTTTTCTTTATGTTTTGAGATGAATTTATTTTTAAAGAGTTTTGAAATATTTACAACAAATATAAGGGTGAGCGTAGCCTGAGATTCAGCTCTTGCGTAATAAAATCCGAGAGTCACTCATTTATTTTTAGTTTTCATTAATCAGATAGTTCCTACATTCCAATTTGTTAACATATAAGAATGAAATCATTTGTTTACAAATACAAAGGGCTTTTACTGAATTTTAACGTAGAAATTATAGAGTTATTTTTATCAATATATATATAATGCTAAAATTTAACAAATTTTCTTCTTAAATTTATTTCGCGAGCTTTCGTTCTTTGTACCATGCATTTAAATAATTTCAGGGGAGCTTTCGGAGGGAAACGAGTACAAATTATTGCTGATAAGAAAGCAATGGTTCTTAATTTTCTAAAAATAAATGAATGATTATTTCTGAACAAAATTAAAATTCAAATTTTCTCAGCTAACATAATCCTGAAGCTTGAATTGAATTCTTCAAATTTTTCTTCCTTTTCTCTGTTAACCGAAAAGGGTGTGGTTCTCTGATTTTAAAAGATTGTAATAAAAATGACTTACTTCGAAGGAAAAAAAAAATATTACCGTTAATCAAGAAATATATAGCCATGCGAACATTAGAAGGTCATGTCTGAAGTTAACAAGAGCAATATAAATTTAAAACAAAACAAGTACGAAGATCATTATATGACAGAAGGAAAATTTAGTTACCGAAGTACTAAATCAATTAATGTTTTCATCGTTTAAAAATATGGTTTAAAAGTACTATATCACTATAGTTTTTAGTTTGGCCTTGGTAGGCTAGTGTTTATGGTTGCGGGAGACGCGGTTTTCGTTGAGTCGTAGGTTCGAATCCAAATGCTACTAAAGATCTGCCGTGAATCGAAGCTGATGCATATTAAATCTTGCCGAGGTCTCCTGTAGATCTGGTAAATAGTAAGTACATTATAGTTAAGTAATTAAAGAGTGGCACTGTGGTCATGGTTGCAGACTTGCGGCCTTACGTTTCGTCGAGTCGTGGGCTCAAGGCTTAAAGTCACGAAAGACCCGCCATATAGCGAATTAATTCACGTTAAATCTGTCGTGTTATGGGAATTAGGAGAGGGGGAGCCAGCTTAGGTGTCGTCCTCATCACTTGTCCCAATTTCAAAATTACGAGGTCCATTGCCAGTAGCCCTCACACTGAGAAACGTGTTGTTCCTCAGTGTGACGTTAATAAAACAACAACAAATAAGCAATTATTTTTAGTAGAGGTTATGGTCATGTTCTTTCTTTAATCAGAAATTAAATACTGAATAAACAATAACAAAAATTTGTTCTAATGATGGAAATGTAAACAATTAAAGACTGAACAGTAATACAGGTTTATTGCCATATTCTTGAATTAGAAATTAAATACTGAACAAACACGACCGAAAACAAGTTTGGAAAGTTTTAATGATGAAAACGTGAAAAATTAAAGGTGCTCATTAATTTTAGAAACCATTGAATATTTCAAAACTTCGTGATTCTACCGTCATCCAAATGTGTATTCCAAAATCTCCTTCACCTCACTGTGAACGAAATCCCTTTTCAAGCCCTTTCATAATCAACAGATAAATATGGCGCGATTCCTGCTTAGCGGTAGAAATATTTATGCGCGGCCGGCCATACAAATATTCCACCGCGTGTGGATGATGATTATGGGAGAGAATATGTTTATAGCCACAGCGTCATTCGCCCTTTCAGAGATTTGAATAGCTTCGCTTCCAATTTCGAGTTCACTTTTCCGCTGTTTCAATTCGATATCTGAAGTTTATGAAAAATATATCGCACCAGCAATATGAATATATTTGAGAGAGAAATCCTTTTATGTAGGAATTAAAGGGTCAATACTGAACCGCAGAAGCCATGATTTCACAAACGAGCTTAGCTTGATTGAGTTCTTCTCTTGTTGAGAATTGCCAAATATCTTTTTTTTTTATTTTATAATTAATATTAAACCTCCTTTTTTTGTTTTAGATCTTTAACTCTAGGATGGCTGTCTGCTATCATTTGGCTCTTGTGTCATAATTCAATTCTATATATTAAACTTTAAGACACGGAACAATCTAAGAAGACTCAAGACTAATCAAGCGAAATTATTTATTATCAATTACTAGAAATAAAAATGCTCTCTTCAGTTTTCATTCCTAGCAAACCGTTCTAATTATAATTGAAATTAAGTTATCTTACCAAGGCCTCTCGGTTCCAATTGCCTGACAGTTCTTTATTATCACCACAAGTCAATAGTTATCACCCACTCCGGATAGTAATATTCCCTCTCGCCACCTACTATATCTCTTCTAAATTTCCACTTACTTATATACCATTATATCTGAATCCCTTCACTTTACATCTAATTAACATAACCACGTTTCATTTGGGTTGGAAAGAAATTGTTATTTTATGCAATCAACCTCAAAAAAGGTCACCAAGGTTAGTGAAGAGAAAATCGCTAATAGCCCAGAGTCACAACCCCATATATCAAAATAATTGTTTAAAAGGTCACCAACCCCTACAGTTTTGCACATTCCAAAAGTTCCAGCGTTGCACTCACACCACTATTTCGTTCAAAATAATTTTTTAACAAGTAAAAGGAATTATCCGAATATGATAAGCACAACTGTACACTTATTCCTTTTTGAGATTTATTGCTATCATCATTAATATTCAATCGTTTAATAATTACGAGCTGTAGTTTGCAACGTTCTATAAAAATGAATATTGAAAGTATTTTAAATATTGGAAAGCCCACAGAGCAAGACTGTAAAATACGGCAAACAAACGCTGAATTTGTACTTTCTGGCTATCTAAGAAGCACAGGACAAACAAGGTATTGTGATTTGTGGATATTTATTTATTTCTCACTGAGAAACAACACAAAGAGTTTGGCAGATGGATCTCTTAATTTTGAGCTTCGATCAAGTGACGAAGAAGACACCTGAAATGGCACTTCGATCCTCACATTCACCTCATCAATGAGAAAATAGTGATATCGACCAAATTTAATGTTCATCAACGACAAAGTAAGTATGCAACTACTGCAACAAGGATGTTTGTGGAATGCACAATTTTAACATCTGCCAAAAGTTCAAACTCGAATTTTTACCCCCTTTCTATTCTTCGAAATAACTAAAGGAAATATAAAAATATATATTAATCCATAGTCTATGAGTCGAATGATTAGTCACAGAGTAATATTGATTTTAGCTATCTAGTGATAATAATTTTTTTTTCATTTATTTTTCATGAAGAAAATTTATTTTTTAAAAAAAGTATTTTAAAACCAAGGGCAATCAAGAAATACAATAATCTCCATTAAATCCATTGTAAAAATTTTAAATTGTTTCCAAAATCTCTCATAGATTAAACATTTGATCATCGATATGTAAATATTCTGCATTATCCTTAATTTATAAACATGAGTATATATATTGAATGGTCATTGCACTAGAAGCAACTGAGGGCTACTGGCGGCTGACCTCGTAATTTTGAACCTTGGTCAAGGACAACGTGTCTTTGAAGTCTGGAGAGAGAAGTGTCAATTTAGACTCCTCCCTCTCCTAACTTCCACACCACGAAAGGACTTTGAGCCTCAACATATTTAACGTGCATTAGCTCCGGCTACACCACGAATCTTTTGTGGCATCAAGGCTCGAAACCTCGACTCTACGAAAACTACCTGTCTCGAGTTCGCGACTATGACCACTAGGCTACCGCGGCCACATAGTATTAATTAGAGACGATTGCTTAGTTTGAAAATAAATTTTTAGTTCAAAAATAGAATAATAGTATGAATGAAACTGAAGCAATTAATTATGAAAACGAAGTAAAGGCTTAATTAAGTACATTTAAATTCTATTTCATTCATTTTAGTGTAATTTATCAGCATCGTTATTGATATTTTGCTTATGAATTTGAATGTGCGGTTTTTTTCCCCTTCAGTCTCGGCTATTAATTCAATAATTCAATTCTGAAATGTCCACTCAGAAGAGATTCCTTTCTTTGATTAATGGTATATAAGCTTTTTTATATTTAACATAGATTTAAAGATTTCATCGAAAGAAAAATTATTTATCAGTTATTCAAAATCAATTGAAAGAAATGATTAAACAATGATGTGTGTAAACTTCTTTGAAAGCAAATAATATAATTTTAGTTTCAAATAATTTATTCTACTACTTAATTTATTACATTTTTTGAATATGAACTGTCTAACTAATTTAAATAGAGTATGATATTCAAAACACTACAATTTGTTTTAATTATTTTAATAACTATAATTATAGATATAGTTTAAATTGTAAGGACACTTTTTAAAGTTGCGATTTTTCAAATTCTAAATCATAAAGCTCTTTCTTCATGAATTTCAAGTATTAGCTATTTATATATATGTTATAATATTTCTCATACATAAGTACTTATGTACAGGGAGATTATAGTTAAAATTCCCCTATGAATAGCATCCAGCAGCTAAAACGGATTAGTGGATTGCCACTAAATATAGTTCATAGACAGTATAAGAGATATGCTTTAAGTGTATATAAAAAGGTCCAAGCAATGGAGGACTTTGAGCCTCGACAAATTTAACGTACATCAGATTCAACTACTCTTTAGATCTTTAATGACATCAAGGCTCGAACCCAAGACTGGACAAAAAAGGCTCGCCGCTAGCTCGCCACTTTAATCACTAGATCACCGCGGCCACATAAATATATTTAATATATGAACATTGTTAAGGAACATTTTGTATCTTAAAAGGTATCAATGAGAGGATTTGTATTCTTTGATTCTGTAAATTATTGACAAAAGAGGCAATTTTTACTGTACGTCTAATTATCTTTTCTATGAATTGTTACTCAAATTCGAAGTTTTGTGAAACAGAAGATATCGACAGCATTTTTTTCCAACTTTTATTCACTTTTACACGACAAAGCTAAGGCCTAAGTTGGAAGATAAATCAGTTATGCAATATAATTTGGAAAATTTCGAGAAACATAATTCCTTTTTCAATCATGAAACATTAAATTATACGAATTACATAACGGAATAAGCATCAGCAGTGGCAACAACAGCAACCATAAAAACCAGTCGTTTGGGGTATGAACTTGATTTATCTTATTCGAACACGATAAACCGTGACAAATTTATTATACATTAACCACAAAAAGAAAATGTAATCTTAGTCGTTTGAATGTGGCATTTTCGTAGACAAATATTTACCACATTTTTTTTTTCTCTTACATGTGATTTTCAAAATAGATCTAAAAAAAAACGATTTTAGTTTAGTTTAATTTTTATTAACGTCGCACTAAAAGCAACACGAGGGCTATTGGCGACGGACCTCGTAATTTTGAGCCATGGTCAAGTGATGAGGACGACACCTGATCTGGCACCCCCTCTCCTAACATCCACACCACGCCAACGGAGGACTTTAGGCCCCGAACAGATTTAACGTGCATCAGCTCCGGCTACACGGCAGCACTCTGGCGGATAAGGATCAAACTCGAGACTGAACGAAAACCTCCGGCCGCTAGTCCACGACCTTGACCGCTAGGCTACCGCGGCCTATTCTAAAAAAACGAAGATTATAATCAGCCATTACACATTGATAATAATATATCTGGTGATATAAGATCTTCCCAAAATGAAAGTTTTTTCGCTTTTTGACATGAAATTGTATATGAATAATTATAATTTGTGCATAGGAATTTGGCAAACATGATTTTTATGTTATTAGGATTTGTTATGTGTGTATGTATTATCCAAGAAAGAAAAAAAAAAAGACATACGATCTAAATGAATTCAATATTATTTCATTAATATACTCAGATTTTAGACTTTAAAATTTTCATTTTTCCGATTAAGTAATTTTTTGAAAACATTTTATTATTGTATCAATCCATAAAAAAACTTAGATGAAATTTATTGCACGAATTCATTTGAAGGTGAAACATTAGTAATTAAGTAACTAAGTATTAGTAATTTATAAGTAACTAATAAAAAAATGTGAATCTTTTTTTTTCTCATCGAAACTCACGGTGAGTAAGAGTTTAGACTTAAGAGAACAACTTACCAAACATTCAGTTCATTATGAGAACTGTTGCGTGTGTGAGCAAAGTTCTAGAAACATGTATATAATAGCTTAGTACTGAAAGAAATCTTGATATTATTTACAAAATTATAAATTTTAATATCATCTATTCTTTTGATTGACACATGATATAAGATATTAAGGAATCTCGAGCTTATAATTTATAGGGGTGAGGGAGTGATGGTGAAGTTTAAGGCTCTCGTCTACTGGCCATTTTGATTTCGTGGACATAATGTTAATCCTATGGGATATTTACTTTGCCTCTCAAATCTTTACTATCTGGTCCATTTGAATGCAATAAAGTGAAGAATAAAAAATAATGAACGCTTCTGCGAAATCCCTTTTTTCTTCGGATTTTTCAAAATATTTTAAAATATTTTTTAAAGACTGGAAAACTAATAAACGAATCATTAAGATAGGGATGAAAATATTTTTAAGAATCAGAAGGAAAAAGCAATAACGCAAAAGCATTCATTATTTTTTGCCCTTTCAAATACTTTTAATTAGATTCAAATAGTATATATTTGGGAAAGGTAGTGGGAATTCCATAGGATTAAGGTTACGTCCACAAACTCAAAATGGCCGGTAGACGGAAGCCTTAATCCTTTCGGGACGGCTCACCTTGGCGAAGGACGTTCCTTGGGGTTGGAGGAGAATCGAAAGGAACTGTCGCACGGGCCAGTTGTTTTGCGTCGCTAAGTCTAACTTTAGAGGGAAAATCACACAAAAAGTTTTCGCCTTAATATAATGATTTCTTGGTAAAAATTTTATATTTTTAATTTTGCTGTTATATATTTTAAAATTAGCCTTTTTTAAAAACATTTCTCCAGTAATTACAGAAAAATATTTATAAAGGAGTGCTTACTTTGAGAAATAATTTTCAGAAGCGCTGTTGAAATTATTTCGAAGTTTTATTGACAAAATATCAATAAACTTAAAATTAATGTAAAAAATATACAATATAGACTGTTTAGGAGAAGTAACAAAACTTAATGTGAAGACCGAATGTGGTAATTCTTAAAGCGCGGAGAAACGCAAAGTCCTGATTTTTCCGTCTCTGACAAAATATCCGCATCAGAATCACTCGAAATATTCCTTTCAAACCTTTTAGAAAATTTACCACACTCTCATTAATAGGCTTGTCCACCATGTGAGTCTATTCTTCTGATAAACAAACCTTTCTCTCAATTATAAACAGGAGTCAAGGCTTTCCGATATAAAAAGGAAGCAAACGAAATACGTCCAAAAGCAACGCAAAGTCAAACAGTACCCACAGTACAGATCTAAAAAGGAAGAAAGGAAAAAAAAATACATTGCAAAAACCAATAAAAAAACATTCGGTGAGAATCAAAAACACGAATGTATATCACAAGGAAGTTTAAAGTACCATGTTCAGTTTGTTAACATTGCTCTTTTCATCCTTTTCCACAGCATATGGTGAGCAAAATACTGAATTAAGACAGACTGATCAAACTGAAGGTCAAAATCTTAAAACTACTAATCAGTTCAAAAGTAATAGACGCAGGGCGTCATTTTGAGATATTCAGAAAACTTTGCACCTTAGAATGCGAATACGCATCGCTCGAGACCTGTGCTCATTCTCTAGTGATACCTATACGGAACGATCGCCCCCAAAAGGTTAAAGGCGCAAAAACAGATGTGTCCATGCTGCGGCAAACAAGGTGTAACTGTGATCTAGACGTTTGAATGAGTGAGAAGTAGTTTTGATGGTGCAAAAGCCAGATGTGACCAGGTTGAGCCAAAGTAAGTGAATGTAGAGCTAGTTAAGTGTAAAGTTGTGATGTAGACGTGTGATGAAATTGAAAAAAGTTTGACGAGAAGGAAAATTTAAAATAGAGAAGGATCTCTAGGGTATCGAAGGGGCGCGTCACCCAGGTTTGCCAAAGACAATAAGCCCCATGTAAAAGATTAAGGTGTAATTTATACGAAAGGGATTAATAACAAAACGAGACATTTTGATAACTGTTGACTTTTTTCATATAATTTGCCTTAACAGTCATAAGTTATCGAAGTTGTTTTTGTGTATTATTAAAGAACAAGACACGAAATTGAACTTTCTTTCGGGTAACAAAATGATAGAGCATCAATTTGATATTCTGACTTTCCTTCCTTTTAGGGAACAGAGTATTTTATAATACTTATTCCTATTTGAATCAACCCCTTTCTTCTGATGCAAAATGTGTTCCATGTTTCGTCTCCTTTACTGTAATCCTAAATTGGTGTTGAATGTTACATATTGAAATAAAAAACGGCATATTTTTGGAATATTTCTAAATTTTATGAGTACTATATCAAATGTACGCACGTGTAACAATCTCGTGAACTTTCACGAAAATTGGAATATTTTTCTATTTGAAAATGTGTTCCGAGTTTCTATCAGGTTCTTTAACATTTGGTGAAGACAACCAATTTAATTAATCTCAGAGCATTGTTTTATTTTTCATAAGTTCGTTAATTTAGTCACTTAAACAAAGCAATTCGATGTGGAATGCAACACAAAAAAGGAAAATTGATCTCGAAACAGCAAAAATTCAGTTATTTGCTTGAAAAGTTCTCCCTACATTATCTTAGGATTCTCTTCCGACTGAATGAGGTACACTATTGTGAACTTTATGGAGATGATTAAAGTAGCATATAGCCCTAGAGGCCTAAATATTTTTCTCCAAGATAATTAAAGGCCCTATACTGCTGTTGTAACACTAGAGAAATTATAGAACCTGCATTCGATTTTCCTCCCTATTGTTCGATCTTAGCATCATCATTTGTTTGAATCTTTCGTGAAAGTGTTGGGAAGCGAAATATTTTCATCAATTGAAAAAGTAGAACAAATTTGTACGCAATTCGTTTTGTATTCTTCTGACTCACTCCTTATATAGGCGTCATTCATTATATAGGGATTAAATACACTTCCACTACACTTGAAAAAATTTTACAGATCTTAATGGAACATATATAGAAAATTGGCATTGATGTAACTTTGGTGAGTAGTATTTCAGAAAAGACCTTTTTGAAAAATATTCATTTGATCTACCCTCGTACATTTCGGGAAATTAAGACAAATATGGCACCGTTTCTGTTGAGTAGTAAGATATTTGTGAGTACAGCCAGTAGTGTTTTAAACTTTCTGTTATTGTGAGAAGAATGTTTATAATCAGTGTGTAAATATACCTTTTGGAGTCCAGGCTTATCTTTCAGATTTGAATTTATCGTTTAGATACATCTGTTGTAATTTAAAGGATGTTGCTCATATTTTCCCGCAAAATCTCCTAAATACAACCTTCTTTCTACAGCACGAAGCTTTCCAAATTTACTAAAGGACTTTCTTTCGAGCTTAAAAGCAAATCTATCTTCAGATATTGTTGTTGTTAAATTTTGATTATAAATCTGTTCCTAAATTTAAGAAGCTTTCAGTTGTAGATGAGAGAGGGAGGGGTAGTACCAGAAATTTAGATTAACTTAAATAATTTATGGAAAAGAAAGATACGTTAATGCAATTTTTGAGTGAAGGAATCCACAGATGCGATTGCAATTATGTTTAGTAATTGGCACATAAAATACACGTATATTTGTCGAGATAAAATGTCGAATGAACGACGATAAGTTGTCGCGGATTCACAAATAATCAAATATAGCAGCCTATGTAGGGTGTTCCGTAAGTAGGGCTAAAAACTTTAAAGGGAGGAAAGGATTAGGAATTGCACAGCAACGTCAGAGGGCCAAGATAGATGTTACCAGAAATATTCATTGTACACAAATATTACAAATACTGTAGTAGTTTATTCCATTTACACGACTACTTCTCGAATGACGAAAAGTCAGGCATTTACCCTCTAAAGCTCTCTTGAATAGTACCGGTAATGTATATATATATTTATATATATATACTTATATATATATATATATATATATGCTCATATATATATATATATATATATATAGATATATATATATATATATATAATCACTTTCCATCTCTCTATGAAGTTTCTGATCATAAGGTTGATAAACAGTTCTCAGTGCTTTTGATGTGCCTTATATCCCCTTAAAGTATGCATCAGAACACTTTGTACATATATCTTGCAATGATTAAGTGAGTACAGTAACTCATATGCTTTACATTCAAAGCATCGGTTAATTAGTTGATTGATTAAATTGGGGCAAGAAACTGCTCAAGGCCAAGTAAAACTTAATAAGCGTTAAGGTATGGAAAAACGCATATCTGTTAGTGAACAAAAACATGTAAATGCAAGAAATGGGGGAAAGGAGGAGATGCAATGACAAGCAGAAAGATCATTAAGACATCGTGAGTACTTGTTCCTATTAGACAGCAAATTTCATGAGAGAAAGGAAAGATTACGTGGTAACTTCGGAAACATAAGAAATATTCTTTCTTTTAGGAAGTAAACCTCTCTAACAACAAGGAATCGCTTACTGTATTGATATATATCCTCTTTCTTAAGTTAGAAACGTTAACCGCTGAAATAGAATAGTCAGGATCATAAGTGGCCGGAACAGAGCCGGCCATTGTGAGTTAGAATCCTGATGCCACTAAGGACCAATCGTATAGTGGGTATGTTAAGTTTCAGGGCTTAAATTCCTCACGTAAACTTGGTGTGAAATTTAAAAGCGTAAGGTATCAATGAAAGTATCTTCCTTGTCACTCGACCGTTCTTCAAATTTGGAAGTCCGTCGCCAATGACTTTCTTTAACAACAGCAGGAATAAAATCAGTTCATAATTGACTCGGCGAGGAATGCTGTGCTGGCTCAGTTGCTTAAGGCAATGCAAAAGACGAATAGGACAAGATCTGTACGGGCCGAAAGTGGGCAGCTTGAACTTGTCTCCCTCACTGAATGTCAGTGGATTTCCTGCGCTACTTGATTTTAAACGATCCCCAAATAGTAGTAAAAATCATGCGTCAAATCATCAAAATAAAATTGCAAAATATGTAGACATAAAAATATGACAAACACAGCATAAAATCTTAATAACAAAATATCACTTAATTAGCAAATTCAACAAGATTCGGTGAAATAGTACCGAAATAATAATAAAAAAAACAGGATTTAAATCTCCATTGGAAGTCGCACTAAACTAAGAGACAGAGCCAAACGCTTTTATGTACTAAACTAGAAAATTTAGTTCACTTTAGCTCTTATCATATACTCGTATGCATAAATAATTCGTGCAAACAGTCATGTTTTGCTTGATAAGAAGTGAATCGATAGAACAAAATAAAATAATACTTAATCAGTAAGTAAATATAATATAAATAAATCACGCAACATGTGCGAAGTTTACAATCGTTTCAAGATGTATTTCCGTAAATTAAAAATTAAAACCAAAGCAATGAAAAAATAAAATGAAACATGTTCATTCAGGATTGCCTAAACAATATCCTTACGTTTTACGATCAATTAGTGTAGCTTAGATCTTTCCTAGTTAAAAGAGAGAGAGAGGGAGAGATTAGGATCTATACACACATTTACATAATCAATATAAATAGCCGAATCGGTTAGCTTCAAGTGCACGAAAACAACTTTACACGTTCATTGGTTCTATCTTTAATATTAAATTCGTGTATCGTTTATCTTTTATTTAAATTTATTGGTCTTCATGAAAAAAACTGATTTTTCGTTTCCTTTTCAATTTAGCTATTTCTCTCTCTAGAACTATTTTAATCAATTATCATTTACTCTAGTTAATTATTAGATAATTTAATTAGATTTTCGTCGTCTACTTGGTATAAAATCAATTTACTTCATTTGAATAAACTGAAACAAAGATCGATATCATTTTTGATGTTATGTTAAAATGGTTTTACAAAAAATTCCTTCAAAAGCTGCAACAGAGTTAACAGAATGATTATGGTCACCAGCTGATGGCCAAAGTTGTTTTCGTCGATTTGGGGGTTAGAGTACAGATGCCATTAAAATCCGCTCTGTAGTGGATTTGATACATGTTAAATCTGTCGAAGTCCCAAGTCCTTACAATGGGAAGATGTGGAATTTTGGAGAGTGGGATACTAGCTGAGGTGCCATCCTAGTCACTTTACAGAGTCTCAAAAGTGCAAGATTCATGTTGAAATAGAAATAATAATATTTCAGATTCCAAAAGTTCAATTTGCATTATCCCTTCGACATCTGCAACAACGTTATCCATGAAAATACAACATTATCCCCTTAACTTGTTGACCAAAACAAAAACCGAAATAGAAACCTAACTTAAGGCTTGTATTAGAAGAGTATGTGAACAGCGACCGTTAGAAACAGCGTTCAATCATTAGACCAACAACAGCCTCGGTTCAGAGCAAAGTTCAATCATTAGATGTAAATGGAATTTTGCGCTGAAAAATCCTCTGAAACTACTCATGCGTCCTTTGATATAATAAAATGCTAGTGGTTGGAGACAGTAAATTCCACAGTTGCAATCGAAGTCCTAATGTTTCCGATTGATGTCTAGTGAGATTAAAGATTCTGATTAAGTCGTTTAATTCTCTTTGCTGAATTAACTGCAATATTGCCATAAGTTTAAGACTGAAAGGTGGATCAAATGATATTGATGGTTCAGACTCTTCTCGTGCATAGTAATTGCTATCAATAGAGAAGGAAGAGAAAGGACAAGCAATTCGAGTTCATGTAGTACAGGGTGTCATGTTGACGGAAAACTAGGATATTGTATACAAGGTTTTGTTTTTAGTTCTTCCGACGCTGTTGCAAAATGTACGCAGGCATAGTAAAGAATGTACGATGGATTAATGTGTGAACGGCGGATATATCCATGAAAACAAAAGGAATAATTATAAGTTCAGAAATACCAATATAGAAAACTACTCATTTCAAATAACTGAATACAATACCGTTGACATACAAGGAAAACTGAATCGTCAGTCGCTCTGAAGCGCACTAGTAAGAATGACTACGCGTGCGCACTACTAGAAAAAAATAATTCACTATTGCTCAAGGCTTACCATATTCTATAATTCAGAAAGCAACGAGATGCATTAAGAAAAAGATTTTAAAAATATTATTTGTGAAGAAAAAAAATCAAATTTTTGATGTGTTTGCAAATTTTTGCTTTTTTCTTGAACGTTTAAGTTTTTTTAAACATTACAAACATTTACATTTTTTTCACTTAATAAAAACACTGGAAGGCAATAATGGTGCAATTTAAGGTCGTATTCGTTATTAACATAGTGTCATTCATGTGCCAAACCCTTGCTAGTATGTTTTTTTAAATTTCTTATACTACCAGAGAAAATCTCTAAAATCAACACATACTAAAATGACGCCCTTTAAATCACTCAAATTGATATGCAGTGGCAGAAAATAAAAACCCAACTTTATGAAGGATATAAAAGAAATTTAAAAACCTGTTTGCACATCAAAAAGATGAAGTCTATTCAAATTTCGCGCTTGACGAATTAGATGGCTCTATTTGCGCCACTATGAACATATAAAAATCACTTTTGTTGCACTCGATGTAAACTTAGTAAGATTTATTTATCATTCGAATTGGGTGTTGTAAGTTTTGAATAAGGGAAGAATGCCTTTAAGAAGGCGAAGGCAATAGCAAAATCTTGCGGAATTTGAACGAGACTTTGAAGTAAAGCTACGAGAAGTGGATTTCCTTTTCATTATATTGCAGAAAGACTCAGTAGGGGTGTGTTTTCACTATGCATTATTGTTCGGAACAGCATTTACTGGATGATATTTTCTCATGTAAAATGGTGTTATTAAATGGTAAAGATGGAGGCAAATTGCTCCATCTGGAGGCCAGCTCCAGTTTTGTCCACGTCACTAGACAGAGATTCAAAATTATGAGGTTCGTTGCTAATTCCCATCGTGTTGCTTCTAGTACGACTTTAATAAAACCAACCAAGCAACTGGGTCACAAACGGACATCTACCGATTAGGAAAATAGCCGTTATCGATCCATGGCTGTTCCACATCGTTCTATATCAACAATAGAATTTCGGCTTCTGTTGTCTTCAGAGTGATACAGTGAACTATAACAAATCAATTACTCAAAGAACTCTCTAGCGGTCATGCTATTCATTCCAAATCATTACCATCTGCTACATGTCAGGGGTTGCAAACTAGGACTCATTGGGGGATGGAGGGGGGATCTGTTACGCTCTCAGATGAGAGGATGGCGTATGTTGGTTAGAAGAATGCCAGATGAACGCATACAAGAAAGCTGTTTGCGGCGTTGAATACTCTGCACCTACATCAGGAGTTATGGTTTGGAAAGAAATTTTCCATGCAGTAGTATCACATTTGTCTTTATCCTAAGCATCTTTATATCGAATTTGTTTGTCAGATTGATTATTGAACTGATTATGCTGTCTTGATCACTATTCCAAGGAGCATTCTTCAACAGTGTAACACTATTCATCCCCATACCGCTGCTGTCACCCAATATGTTCCATAGAATGCCGACAAGTTACATTGCCCTACAAGATCATAAGGTCTTCTCCCCATTTAGCACATATGGAGCATTATAAATTAAGAAATCCAACCACAAACATACCCACCCCTGACCGTTGCTGATTGGATTGATCTGTAAGAGCAGGCACGGAATTCCATCTCGTAGAATGCAGAATTTCATTCCTTTAAACTCGCCTTCATGATACTGGGATTTCATTTTATACCAGAGTATTTACAATTTGCTCTTCTAGTATTATTATTCTTTCTGATAGTCGGAGGGAAAAGCAGATTTTTAACCGTTTTTTAAACTTATAGCAAATGTACGAGGAAAATGTTCAATATAAATATTTAATGAAATATTTCAAAGTAAATTAATTTGACAGCATGCTCATTCGGTTTGATTTTTTGTATGGACAAAAGAAATTTTTAGGTATTCAAATTAAAAATTTTACCATCCACATTTCCTTCAACTGTTAAGTATGCTTCCTTAACCTGTTCGCTCCCAGCATATCACATTAGATACGCTCCATGAGGGTCTTCTATGGCCCAACGTATCAATAGATATACTCTCGATTCGAACGTTTTATTTGATTTTTTAATGTTACTATATGGCGTTACAATACCGCGAAATCAATATAGATTGGTTATTTGGAGTGTTGACCTTGATGATGGGGGGTTAGATTTTACTTCTGGCTATCAGGTGGCGGGGGCCAGTAATTGTTAAAAGCACGTGTCGCGGCTCTTTAAATGTAATGACATGGTTTAAAGGGAGCACTTTATTCGGTTTGCTTTTTTTCTTTCTTGCTTTCTTCTTAGAAGTTCGAATTTGAATTTATGGATGTTTATAAGGGTTAGGGTTTTTAGTAGCAGATGCTCCCAGCTGTTCGTTTCATTCGGTCTGTTTTTTTTATTGCAACTGTCATGACGAAAAGAAAGTATATATCTGATACTGAGATTTGCGAATTAATGAGTGAATCTGACAGCGATGTTAGCAAAAATAATCCAAATCTGTACATAGCCATTAAATGAAGAAAAGGACGAAGAAGATGTGCTTTTTGCTCAAAATCTTGTGTGTAACATCAAAAGTTGACAAAATATATGTGTAAGATATGTGACGTTGGTCTATGTGTTGAAGATTTTTTTTTATATAAAAATACCATACAGCAAAACATGATTCATTTTTTATATCTTAATATTCCGTGTAATGGTACATTATAACACCATGAAATTTATGTAACAAATGTAAGTATATTTTGTATTTTCTTAAATAATATTATTTTTTATGTAATTTTATGTATAAAACATACAATTTTCGATCAAATATTTTTTCTTTCGTATATAACTATTGATTTTAATGCATTTTAAATAATCTATGTAAAATCCAAAATATTCTAATGAATAGCCGATTTTAGAGGAATTTTTCTCGCGAATTAGGCTTAATATTTAAAATCGTCAGGGCACAGAGTGACACTCCGCGGTAAGATGCCGCGGGCCCAGAGAAGCACTTCTTTTTTTCTCCCTCTGGTAGCGAAAGGGTTAAGCTCATGCAGCCATAGTAAAATTCATGGTGGCGAGCTCATGACCAGAGTTTTTGAATTCAAGTTTTTGGTTAGAGTCCAAACGCCATCAAATGTACGTCGCATAGATAGGATGATGCTTCGTAAAACTTGCTAGATTCACGATATTCTCACGATGTGCAGAGGAAATTGGTAGAAGGCATGCAAGCTGAAATGTCATTCACGTCACTAGACCGGGGTTCCAAATTACGTATTTCGTCACTAATAACCATTATTTGCTAACAAGGTCAACATGTATTAACAACCAATAAATATATAATAATTTAACAATATATAGTAATTTTAACTCAGATAAATGCAAATTATTAATTAAAAATTACTAACTGTGCAATTGAAAAGTCCCCGGCCTGACACATAGATGGCGCTACTAAAATTAAATCCATATGTTTTTTAATTAGCCCTAACCCTCAAAAGATGCGTGTATAAATTTGACAGCTGTCGGATCATTAGTTTATGAATTATAGCATTTTGAGTGAAGCAACTTTTGTTATTGTGAAAAAAAATGGATAAAAAGGAATTTCGCGTGTTGATAAAATATTGCTTTTTGAAGGGAAAAAATACAGTTGAAGCAAAAACTTGTCTTGATGCCGAGTTTCCGGACACTGCCCCAGGAAAATCAACCATCAAGGATTGGTATGCTAAGTTTAGACGTGGTGAAATGAGCACCGAAGACGGTGGACGCCCAAAAGAGGTTGTTACCGACGAAAACATTAAAAAAATCCACAAAATGATTTTGAATGACCGTAAATTGAAATTGAATGAAATAGCAGACACTCTAAAGATATCAACTGAACGTGTACATCCTATCATTCCCGAATATTTGGGTATGAGAAAGCTCTGTGCAAAGTGGGTGCCGCGCGAGCTCACTTTTGACCAAAAACAACGACGAGTTGATGATTCGGAGCAGTGTTTGAAGATGATCAAGTTTAATAAACGCGAGTTTTTGCGTCGATATGTGACAATGGATGAAACATGGCTCCATCATTTCACTCCGAAGTCCAATCGACAGTCATCCGAGTGGACTGCACACGATGAACCCGCTCCAAAGCGTGGGAAAACGCAACAGTCGGCTGCCAAGATTATGGCGTCTGTATTTTGGGATGCGCATGGAAAAACTTTCATTGACTACCTTGAAAAAGGAAGGACCATCAATAGCGACTATTACATAGTGTTATTGGACCATTTGAAGGACGAAATCGCCGAAAAACGGACACATTTGAAGAAAAAGAGAGTGCTGCTTCACCAAGACAATGCATCATGTCATATGTCAGTGAAAACGATGACAAAAATCCATGAATTGGGCTTCTAATTGCTTCCTCATCCACCGTATTCTCCAGATCTGGCCCCCAGCGACTATTTCCTATTCTCAGATCTGAAAAGAATGCTCGCTGGGAAGAAATTTTCGTCGAATGAAGAGGTGATCGCCGAAACTGAGGCCTATTTTGAAGCAAAGGACAAATCGTACTATAAAATGGTATCGAAAAGTTGGAGGGTTGCTATAATCAGTGTATCACCCTTGAAGGGAATTATGTTGAATAAAAAAAACTAATTTTGCCAAAAAATGTGTTTTACTATTGTAGGCCGGGGACTTTTCAATTGTCTTGTTATATATATATATATATGTAAATATATATTGAAGAAAAAAAGATATCACACCACCAAGAAGCATTTGTTCTAGATGAACGAAGTATTTAGTACGCGTATTAGCATATCTGAAAATAGACGTTTACTCAAATTATGCGCTAGATAAATAAGAAAAGAATGGCTCTAGTAACTCTACTATGAATATGTGAATCACGTTTGCTTTAAACACACGTTGTAAATTTCGTGAGTGTTATTTATCTTTTGGATTGAGCATCAGACACATACACATAGTGATCTATATTTGAGTCAAGACTGCCTTAAGGATTCGAGGAAGTCAGTATCAGCAGCTTCGAAAGCAAACTCGACTGGTTCTTATAATTGGATTGCATGAAAATCTTGATAACTATTGAATGCGTGACTTGCGATGATTTAATAGAGTAGTTTTGAAGTGCAAACAGAACCGAGTAAGTATAGAATAAAATTAATAGACTTTTGTTTAACTGTCAGATCATTTAAAACTTAGCAAATTGCTAGTGTTTCAGATGTAAAAATAGAGCTATTAAAACATATTCTATAAGTTCAAAAGTGTCATTTTATGTTACACCTGCGATAGAAACTTTTTTTTTACTGAATTTTCTGTCATTCTAAATTGTAATGAAAAGTTCCTGAAAATAATGGGTCCTTTTAAAATTTGTATCACATTTTTTAGCAACATAACTATGTTTGCACTAATATTTCCTCATTTCTTCCGTAGATTTAATTAATTAAAGATTTTACATAGCTTGCAAAGCTAAATTTAAATAATACAAATTGTAATATTGCAGCCATTTCACATAGTATTTTAGAAGGAAGCCAAACTAAGAAGAAATCGTTTGTAAGTATCGAAACAATAAGAATTCTCTCACAGTTATCTTAAAATGCTGATGAACTTGACCTCTTTTTTCAGATTTTTTATGAATAAAATGGATGTAATATATTTAAATAAATTGTATTTTGGTTCACAAAAGTTTAAGGAGAACTTTGGTAACGAATTTCTTAAAGTCAAAATGTTTTATTGACGAGCGAAGAGTTAAAATAGAAGATTCCACTCTTTACTTGCAGATATATTTTCCAATGAACACAATTTTAAAACGATTCATAATTCTTGTGAAATTAAATAATATTTATATCATAAGTAAAGAATAAATTGAATTCTTCTATCTCTTTTCCTTCATCATTATATTTACATGACAAAGACCAGCTTTTGAAAGACTTTTTGGAATTTTTTAATGAAGCATTTTATTTCGTATGCATTGAATTTCGATAACAATCTTTAAGAAAAGAAAAAAAAAAAAGTCGAAAAGCATTACCATTAAGTTTTATTTTTACTATTTACGCACGAAAACACTTATTGAATATCCCCAAACACGCTGAAAGATTACAAAAGAGGCAGTATCATCTATATTTTTTTTTCTCTCGCATTTCCTCTTACGAAAACGTATACCTTTTCAATCCTGACCTTGCTATTGATAGCGTCGGAAGATAGTGGAAAATTCATTTTGTCGAAACAAATAAGAGGAAAAATAGGCCGTAAGTAACTTATATAAGTGTTGGTTGTCGCATTTTGACAAGTGCATTTCAATCAGAATCATGAGAGATAGTTTTTGTAATATTGTGTAATGCAGATGTTTTTGAACAGCGGAAGATGTCCTCTCTCCATTCTGTCAAGCATTGAATGATACATGTTTGACAGATATGTATTATGTGTTTCTAATTTTACCTGTTTTTACTCAAGAAGAACAGGAAGTAATTAAATTTAGTCTGTGACACCAATCTTTGTTTAAAAGAAATTGAAAATATGTATAAATCGCCTGGATGTGTGTTTGGTACGTATGTATTACTCATTCATAAAGTTTTGAATTTCGAATTAATTCATAAAGTTTCTTGAGTGAAAAATTCTTCCATGAAAATGATTATTCATATATTATTAAAATCCGAATGGCTGATTTTTCCTCTAATCATTTGTGACATCAATAAGGACATTGTTAAAATTAAAAGTACACTTTTGTTATGTACTTCGTTAATTGCTCAGCAAAGAACTCTTATCTGGGGTATTATTTCACCCATGATACAATGAATGTAAGTTTTTTTTTTTTTTTTTTAAAAAAATCACTTCGTGAAAAATTTTTTTGCAGTTAAAAGTACCGAAGTTACAATATTTGTTTCTAGTAAGACAAGTATAAGATGAAAGGCTGATTACTTTGTCGAAAATTTATCGAAACCAATCCATGGAACCAATTCTATAATATCTGTAGACAATTGGTATACATCAGTCACTTGAATCAAAATTGCACACGAAATATAATTTGACTATGATTGATACTCTGAGAAAACATAATCGGGAAATCCTTCAACAATAACTGATAGTCAAAATTCGTGTCGTGAATCCATCTGTCTTCCATTATAACATACATGACAAAATTTAGTTCACTGGTTTTGTACAGAAAAGGGGTAAGCTATTCTTACTTTATCAGGTACACATGATTGCTCAAGCATCTGTCAAAAAAGAAAAAAGTCACATGTTATATATTACTACAACTCGACGAAAGAAGGAGGAGATACATTTGATCAGCTATGCAAAAACTACTCCGTTAGTCAAAGGATTCGAAGATAGGTTTTAGCAATGTTTTACGGACGACTGAACGCAGCGGACATACACTCGAACATCCTTCTTTCATTTTGCAAGGCTGAAAATAGAATTTGGAGCGCATTACCAGGCAAGATTACCAGTTAAAATTAGGATGTTCTCTCACTGAACCGTTTCGTTAAGAACGATTAAAACTACCAAATTTGCCTCATATTCTTAGAAACGTAATAAATGACGAAAGGGCTGAAAAAACAACGTCATTATCTCTATCCACATCTAAGCAAAGATGTTGCATAGTTATAATGGAAGAAGATGGAAAATATACTGTGAATTATAAAAATGTGCCAACTTCATTTGTAAATGGCACAGCAATATCATTTGTAATAATTGCAAAAATAAATTTTATAATTTTCGGGAAATACGTTATCCTCATAATATATCTAATTCCATTTACATGTTTTTATTAAATTCATAAAATAAAATTCATTTACTAGGGTGAAATTACACCCATGATATGGTTAACGTGGAATTTTTTAGATTATATCTTTTAAGGATTAAATTAAACGTTTATCACGAAACTGCCTAAAAATTTTTGCAATTCAATAGAAACCCATCTCAATCCATTAATGTATCTCAAACAAACGTTTTACATAGATACACATAAGAAATTGGTTTATCTCAGGAATAACATGTTTTTTACCATTGCATAAATTAAAAGTCGAAAGGGTAGGAATTAAACTTTCAGCAGCTAACTTTCTTTAAAAGTTATTATTGGATTGTAAATTTCCCGCGTTCTTTTGGTGAGTGTAAATTTTAAAGTGGGCAGTTTTTTAAATGAATGAATGTTATTATGGGATATGGAGATACAAAGGTTGTTTCCCTCTTAAAATATCCTTTTAATACAAAAAATTTCAACGAATCCACCAGTATTTAAGTCTCCGAATACGTAGATATAAGCGATCTCTAATTTGAAGCACGAATGATTGACAAGGACGACACACAAACTGGCACTTACCCTCCTTATTATTGAAACTCTAAGTTCAGAAGGGTTGTTTGGTTTATAATTAAAGTTGCACTACAAAAATAAGATGTCTTTTGGTGACAGAGCCTCTATTTTTGGCTTGGAAGAGGATGATGCCACACCTGCTGCAACACTTTAACTTTCTTTAACATCACAATTTTTGAAACTTCGTCTCCCCAATATGCAGTTGCACTCGTTATTTCACCAGAGGAATAGATAGAATGCGTATTCAAACCGACATTTGGGATTCAAAATCGTTAACCGTATGATATGCGGCCTTATATATACGATTACAAAAGCTATTTTTGTAATGATGAACATTGTCATGCCTCTCCGCACAGTTTATAGAACTAAAACATTTTTAAACTGTTTTTCTTATTTCAAACTATTTAAGATATCACATATTATAAGAATGAAATAACAGTTCTCCCCTTTTACGTAATAAATTTGTTTGAATCTCTTACATACACACTTTTTGTCAAACAAAATTCATATAAAAAATAAGTAAACGGTTTTGCAAATCGAATTCGAATTTTTACAAATCATATTCGTTGAATAATGTTATCGTTACAACCATTTGCAAATTAACACATATCTATGAGGGAAATTTATTATTTCTTATATATAATAATTCAGAAACAAACGTTTAAAGGCACTTTTAACCAATGACTGAATAATTCCGTTGTTTGAAGCATAATTGGTCGTCGCAAAGTGGATTTCAATTATGTTGACATTTAACCTAGATTGGAACACTTAGGCAATAATTTGGTTTGAATAAATGGAATTCTTATTTAAAAAAGAGTTAAAAGT
>BMAW01120922.1:4656-14994 GCA_019974015.1 Nephila pilipes | reverse complement strand
TATTGTTTAAAAAAATCAGTGCCATTCGCAAAGTGGATTTTAATTATTTCGACATTTGGTTTCATTGGAAATCTCGTTCAATCGGGCAGCAACGATTATGGATAGAATGAATGGAACACACACACACGCACGTACGCACGCACGCACGCACACACACACGCACACACACACACACACACGTTATATATATAACGAATTTAATCATTAATTAATAAGGTAAAAATGCGATTTTTTACGTTTCCGTTGAAAGGAAAACGCCTCTGTTTAATCAAGATCATTTAATCGTTTATTCATTTTATGCAGAGAGAGAGAGAGAGAGAGAGAGAGAAAGAGAGGCAATATAAATGAAACGGATGAGGCAAGAAACGTAGCTTAGCCGTCTCAGTCACATCAGAAAAATGTAGGAGAGCGGGAATTTTTACCACGCATGTTGATTTATAATGGGGATTTCTAAGAATAATTCCAATTACGTGATATAAGAGGAAGGGATTCTGAGGGATTTCCATGACGTCTATCAGTTTAGTAGGGATTATTTCTGACAAATTTATGCTTGAGAGAATGTTGATTCTACAGATTTGATGAAGATCTGATCGTATAAATTGAAAGATGATTTGGAATCGGATCAAAAAATAAGAATGAACCCTTTACCTTTGATCTATTACTTTTCCATACATGACCTCATTTCTTCTATAATCTTCATTAGAGAAGGGGCAAACTTTGAAAATTAATATTATTTTTTCAGTGATACCAATTAATATTGAAACATTTTATGTAAGTACTTTGTCAATTACTCATTCTAATAAATACTTTTACTAATAAATACTCTGTCAAATAATATATTCCATATGAGAATATAATATTAATTAACTTTTTGAATTAAGGATGAATTAAAAATCAATTCATGAATATCTTAAAAAAATATTGAAGACTACCGTAGAAGAATAAAAAGTGATATACCTTGACTTTAATCTGAGCCAAAACTCTTATGATACACTCAATTTTTCTGTACAATTATATGCATTATTTAAAAGAAAAATGCACTAACATATAAATTTAAAATTGAAACCCTCCCCCCAGGGACTCCTTTCTTTGTTAAGCGTGAGAACTATGAACCTAAGTTGCTTTAGTGGTTTCTTTCCCAAGGGGTTACCTGTGTTTGGAAATCACAGGGGGAGGGGGCGTTAATCCATGATATTCAAGAGACTTTTTTGTCAATTAATTTTTATTTCCTTTTTCATTTCTAACCTTCATTTCACAAATACACTTGTTTGGCGCCGCATACCCAGATTTGAATTTTTGCGCCATAAATCTCATCTGTCACTTCCCCTATGTATGTTAAAGTTGATACATTTCAAATAGTATTCTAAATATATGCCTTAGAGAATAAAAATCCGTTAATGACACAGATGAATAATTTTCAGTTAGTTAAAATTGCTATTAATTTGTGCTGATGGCACACACACAATAAAGCTTAAAACTTTTGAATTATCAATATTATATTTATAACTAATCTTTTTAAGAAGAAAAAATATAATACTCACATTTCAGAAAGATATAATTCTAGTTTTTTTTTTTTAAATAAAATTATCTATATATATTCTTCATTTAAATATGTTTTTTGACAATATCTTCCTTATTTCCTAAAATTATAATAGTTAAAAGGTAAAAAAATTATTAATAATTAAGCATATAATGCTTTTTAGAAGATTTTATCTCTTGACCCTTTGGAACAGAATTTTTTTAAAATTCCGCTCCCCTGTCAAAAAACTAATAGCGAAGAATGTTTTAAAAGCTTCTCTATCTTGAAATTAAAAATTTATCTGATGAATGTCATTCAGTATTTCTAGTCTTATCGTGTTTTTAATCCTGGAACACATGACAAGAATAATTTGTTAGTTATCCTTCCCAAACACTGTTTTAACCAAATATAAAGAGTTAACTGTCATTTAGAATATCCTTCATTTTTTTTGTTTGGGACATTAATTAAAGAAATTAGTTAAGTAGATAATTACGGCTCAATAAATGAAGCGTAAACAGTTACGAATATAATGTAAATAATATTAAAAAGGTGATTAAAATTGTCGTGAAAACAACAAAGAAGTTCATTATTAAATACATTATAGTTAAGTAATAAAATAACACACACGTTTTGTGTCATTAACTAGCTCTGTTTTTTCTGATGCCTAATCCCTCGTGCTATGAATCATACTTAATTTTATGTCCGAACTCCACACGATGTCCTAAAAGTTCACGTACTGACGATTCCTAAATTTACTATACAAAACAGACTTTACAACAAATAATTTTTTCTAATGGTGAAAACACCTCAAGCGTAACACAGAAAAAAAATTCAACCTATATTTTATCATTTACAGAAAATGTCCAAAATGGCTGCCTCTTCAGTACGAAGTTAATAAACTGTCAAAATCATAATCACCGCCCCTTTCTTTGAGGAAAAGCAGAAATATTTCGTGCATATTTTGAGAAACGTGTCTGAAGATGCTGGTGTGACTTCTTGTATCCAAGGAATATGGCAATTTTCTTATCGTGCATTGTTAGGATATTAGTTTCATAAGCTTTGTTCTCTAAATATCCCCTCAGGAAAAGTCGATACATTGTCATATCAGGGCATATAACTTGGTTTACTTTAGTTCTTCTAATGTATGGGCCCTTCTTCTTATCTACCAATCTATTTCTTCCGTTTGCCTCCGAAAGAGTGGATCACAGTTTCACCTTGTTTGGTGCAGCATAGCCATATCTGGTTCTCAGCCGTCAAGCTCCGCCATCCTTCATTTTGCCAATGTCTGGAGTTATGTTCGGAAACATGTGCTTTGATATGACTCTACAATAAATAATCGCATATGGCTAAATCAGGAGGTCAATGAATATCACCATGCATGAAAACGAGGCGAATACTATTTTTTACATAATCTCGGTGAATAACATAAATTCATATAATTTAGATAAAGAGAGAGCGAAGAACATCCACTGATGCAATAACTGTGTAGACTGTTGCCCTATCTTGTTGAAACCCCACACGTCGAAAAGGAATATATTTTTGTCGTAATTTACGTAAAAAGAAAATTATTTATCATTTCCATATAGCCATATAGCCCTCATGAGTTCACGGTAACAGAATTAACATTATTGTCTTCGGTAAAGTAAGAACCATCACGCCAGTTTTGATCATAGTGCACGAAACCGTCTCTTAAGGCTCCCATGTAAGTGGCCATTTTGATTTCGTAAACTTTATGTTAATCCTATGGAATTACTACTACCGTCTTCAAATATATGCCATTTGATCTATTTGAATATGTAATTCTGCGCGGAGGCCTTCATTAGTTGGATTCATTAGTTTGTTATTTTGGAAACTTTTTTGCATTCAAATA
This sequence comes from Nephila pilipes, assembly GCA_019974015.1. Lineage (NCBI taxonomy): Eukaryota > Metazoa > Arthropoda > Arachnida > Araneae > Nephilidae > Nephila > Nephila pilipes. Next base: position 11,605 of record BMAW01120922.1, on the reverse strand, counting down.
GATGAAATAGTACAGATTTGAAGACGGAAGTAGAAATTACATAGGATTAACATTATATTCACTAAATCGAAATGGCTGGTAAACGGGAGTCTTAAGAACTGTGAAATGGTTTTACGTGTAATTCTTTCAGATTTTCCGAAGAGGCAGTTATGTTGAATCACCTTACCATGGAGAGGAAAATGAGTTTTATCTCTCATGAACAAAATGAGGTTGTTATTTTTCTTAAAAATTATTTCCATTTCCTGTGCAAACTTCAGTCGCTAAGCGTAATCTTCGGGCTTCAACTGACGCATCATGGCCAATTGGGAAGGGTGGAATAGCAACTCTAAACGCAAAATATGTTTTGGAGAACGATTACTGAGTACAAATTCTGAAAAAGGCTTCCAAGAATACGGAATCCGATTGCGCATACCTGCTTGTCTAACCCTTTCCACATTTTGAGTGCACCGTACCGCTCACGCAGCCCCCCGGCTACCAAGCGTTGAACAGTAGTGTTACAATCGACAACAGCTTGATTTCTTTAGATATTGAAATGACGACGAACTCACAATGAATTGTCCTGATAAACTCGTTCATCTCGAGGAAGTAGTAGTATGCAAATTCGCGTAGCTGTATCGTCCTCAACTTACAATACAGTACGCAATTTAATACAGTACGCATTTAAAGTTAAACATTTCATAAACACGAGAAGTTTTAACATGAATATGAGAAGGTAACATTCCATTGAAATTACGGGATCGGTGGCAAAGTATAGGACATATTTTATTCCATGAAATAGAATGATTCAAATGAAAATGAGTACTGTAATAAAATATACTTTTATCTATATGATAGTAGCGAAGTCAGAAGTAAATGTTATTCTTGGTGAAAAACTATTCAAAGATTCGATCCTATTGCCTAACATGTCATGAAAACAGCCTTAGTTGTTTGCTTAGTTGTTTTATTAATTATCAAAGTCCTACTTAAAAGTAACACGAGGGTTATAGATTATTGTACTCGCAAATTTTGAGCTATCATCAAATGACGACACACCCAAGCTAATATCGTAATTGATTGATTGGTTATATTAACATCGCACTAGAAGCAACATGACAGCTATTGGCGAGGGACCTCGTAATTTTGAACCTTGGTCGAGGGTGAAACCTGAGTTGGCACATCCCTTTCTTAACACCCACACCATGCTTACGGGAGAACTTTGAGCATTGACAGATTCAACTTGCATCAGTAGCGGCTGCATGGTGGGTCTTTAGTGACATCAATGCTCGAACCCACAACTCGACGAAAACAACCAGCAAAGTATCCGCGACTATGACAATTAGGTCACTGCGACCACACTGAAACCCTATGGATTTGGAGCCCCGACTGATTGAACATGCATCAGCTTCTCTATACGACCGTCTTTTATGGATCAGAACTACTGCAGCAGCTGGGATGGTTTGGATAACGCACACTAAGTAGAATACTTAATTTACGGAAAATGTGGCAATAATAAGGAATTAGTGAGTGATAGGTGGTAGAGTTTAGTGGCGCAAAAGAGCTAGTTGTGGCTATTCTGCATAAAAAAGATATAACTATAGTTCAGACGGTAGAAAAATGCTAAGAAGTAAAGCTTAATTTACAAGAAGAGAGGCCGGACATATGAAGGACCGCTAGGGTGCTTCACTCACGCTTACCAAAGACAGAAAAATATCACTAAGGCGCCTTGGGGCTATGATGCCCATACCTACTTAAAGAAGATAAGACCCTGAGAACGCAATAATAAGGAAACACATATAGTTATAAGAAAATAATGTGAAAAAAAGAAATAATGTAAAAGAAGCAGATTTCACCTTTTAGATTTTCCCAAAAGCTTGCTCACACTTGCTTTTTACAAATACTTGTGTGTGTTTTTTTTTTTTAATAAAAACATTCGTTTACGCATAAAAGGTGTTCTTAAATTCTTGTAACAAGTGAAAAAGAATGAAAGAAAGTTTTCCAAAGGAGCATTGATATGATAGTCTAGTTGTCAATCTTGATTTTTATCAGAGAAAAGAACGCAGGTTAAAGTAATGGGTGTGAATGACATATAGTCATTTATACTTTTAGCAGTGTTGAAAGTAGCTGCTCGTAGTTGCAAATGTGAGCTTCGCATTGTAACCCACGTCATTTCATATTATTGCATTCTATAGTATATGCTGATCTCGTCCTCGTAAACAGAAAGTCATAAGGATTACGGTAAGATGATCATAATGGCTACGCTATTGAAAAATGACGGCTGAGAATTCTATAGCTTCCGAATTGGTTATTTAGCCGTCGTCTTGAATTGTACGGAGGAGAGCCGTTTTGCATGAAAATTGCGCTATCTTACATGCAAGCTTTTGAAATGCTGGTATGACGTAAATGCGTTAAGTAGATTCAAAGCTATTAACTATTCATAGTATAAGTAACAGGATCCGTAAGACGTATGCTCTAGAAAAAGAATGACCCTACGATAAACGATGCCAAAAAGCCCTCAACGCACAGTTACTTTTGGAGATTGAAGTTGTAGTTGAAGGTACTAGTTATTATCCCTCCGAATGGATTATCCGTTGCCCATATTCTACAATTATTAAAATTGACATATCCGTGAATATGGAAATGGATTTCGTCTACTTACATAATGTTCCATGGCTATCATTGTCCATTTCCATCCGAACAAGAAATTGTAGGGCGAAAATGTCTCACACTGGCAAATCACCAAAAAGCAATTCTCGAAGAGCTATCCATTCAAATAATCACTAGGAATGTACAATATTTTGAATGGATAGCTCTTCAGGATGTTTCTTACCGTATTAAAACCATGCTGATAGGCATGTCAAAAGTTCGGAATGTCCTGTCCATACATATACTCACGCATGCATGTTCCCACACCACCGTTCGTTTCTTATGCAATGTTACTCAAGCCTCTCTCTTCAACAACAACGCCAGAAGCTAAGGCGCCTTAAAAACTAGCCCGACTTTGAATCCCTTTTTGGTGTAGTTGATAAGAGCTCTTCATGAAAGCAACCGATCAACTTTTATTCGGATCCTATGGTTTAGAGCTCGAAACGACGCCGGAACTCAAGACCAAGAATTCTCCACTGAACTCCAACCTCATCTTTAGACATCGAATCTCAATTGCTTTCCTCTTTTTGTAAGATCTCAAGTGAAATGAACCAGTCACTTCGAATACATGAATCATTTTCTGCTCACTTCTGACAGGCATAGGACTAAGACATTTCCATATATCCATTAATCTTCGGAATTTCTTTGCAGCAATTGACGTGCAGTCACAAATCTTGTAAGACAACTTCACAAGCAGAGCAAGATCCTTCACTGGCAATCATGACGAAGTTCTCAGACCAATTATAACGAAAACTCCATGTACCCGCGTTTTTATAACAAGAGTAATCGGTGGTATGTGTCACGATTTTAGACAGGAATATTATGATGTGTACAGAGCTATTTATTAATACAATTTTGAGGTGATCGGGTGTTAAAGAATAGTCCCACTGTAGTTCATGCATGTTGTAAAAGGCAACTTAAATGTCGCCAGGGCCGTGGACGCTGCCCCTGGGGATAACATCAGGGGACCTCAGGAACTTGCTTTTAAGTAAGTTAGGGCATCACGAGCCCGATAGACACTGGTGATCTTTTTCTTTCCTTTATGGTTTACTGTCTTTGGTAAACATGGGTGACATATGCTAAACCCGAGATACTCTATCGATCTTTCTCTATTTTCGAACCTCCTTGGCAAACTTTTTATCTTTTTTCCATTTTTTTCTAACGTCTAGACCACAGTAACATCTTATTTAGCGCAGCATAGACACAAATGGTCTTGCGCATTACATTTTACTCTGATTCACAATACAATTTCGAACTATTTTTTTTTTCAATTTGCCAAACAAGTTCATATTACTTCACGCATGTACAAGTTGAATTACAGATAATTCTGACAGATGGATCTTACTTTGTAACTGTTTGAATACGGGACTTCAATTATAATTTATCTGTATTTTTTTAAAAATCTTTTGAGCTGTAATAGAACTTTCCCATGACTGAAAGAGTTTCTTAAATGTTTCTATTTATTGTATCACCTTCTATACACATAAATTATTTAATTAATTTCAAAATGATGAAAGTAATGCTACGTTAGACTTGAGTAGTACTAAATAAACTTATATTTTACATTCTGTTATTTTAAGATTTATTTTAACGTCGTAGAAGGCAATGTCATTATTTAAAAACTCTTAGTGTTATGCAGAAGCAAAAATAAATTTTTCACTGATATTTATGCGTGTTAACGATTTTTACAGTCTTCATTTTCTTAAATATTTCTTTCTTTAAAAAGTGTCTAATGTCCTTATCCCAATTCTATTTAATGCAACGCCCAATTTCTTTACAAAAATAGAAAATCAAATTTGATTGAAATTGAGAGCCTTAAATAAACTTATCACCAAATTCCATTTACTGCATTCTCGAGACTCATAAATAATAAATATGTAAAGTAAAAGGGAAATGAAGCACAAAGAGCATTTCAAAGAAAGGAAAACAGTTGATTTTCGGATTTATTTTTTAACAGAATGTGTTTTCGAAGACTTTCAATAAGACTAGTTGAATGCTTGAATGCCATATCATCGTTTGTGACATTAATTTAACATTCTTTAAATATTCCTATGAGAATTATTTACGGAAAGAATTGCTGAATGTTTCTGTTAGAATTTTAAATTGTACCGAACATTTATTTTAGAAGAGTTGAATTTAATATCAGTATGTGAAATGGTATCTTTTGAGATGTTTTTAAAAGAATTATGTAAATTTTCTAAAATAAAATTTAGGGAAACTTAACACGGGATAAATAGATATGATATCGATTTATTACTTTGTAAATGAAAGAGTGAATTAAATCTGCCTTAAGTAATAAATTGGGTTTTTTCAATAATGTCGAATTTTTAATTATGTGTTTACATTTTATAAATCGTTGACGATTGCTAAAAAATATTTGCTCGTTTTTCCAGCAGAAAAATCAAAATAATCTCATAGTTAAAACAGGTTGCACCTGTAAGGAATTGTCAGGTTAAAATGATATTTGAAAGCAAGTTAGTCTCATTAACAACACGAAATGATTAATAAATGAACGTGTGTACGACAACATTTGTTGGTCAAATTTCAAACAACTGTCAATATTGAGCCCCAACTGTTTCTAATTTATTTTTCCACATGTTGTGGCATGCAGTCGTCGAAGCTCTTAACTTATCTCATCTGATGGAGATTGAACTTTGGTATATAGATCTTGGAAAATTTTGCGGTAGCGATGGAGTTATAATAGAACGGTCTATAATATTCCATAAGTTTTCTATGAGTTAGAGGTCTGGCGGTGCACTTGGCTAAGGTATAGTGTCTAAGACTGCGAAGCAAACTCTTGAGACGGCAGCAGTGTGAACACGAGCATTGTATGGTTAAAATATAAGACTGCGGGGGCTGAGTTCACAAAATAAATGGCTATAAGACGAAGGACTTCATTATTGTACCTTTGGACAGTCAAAATAGTTGTCATGAAGAAATGGTGGTCAGGCATAGTACGAAATTAAACCCTATACCATTACAATCTGCTGTCTGAATATGCGTCAAATCGTCCATGGTTGACGAAGACCATGCTTCTACGCACGGGTGCGGTCATTATCCTCACCGAAACAAAAGTGAGGCTCATCATTAAAGAAGAACCTCTGCCAGAACGTAAGACTTCATGATGTTCTTTCTTGACCCCATTGTGTCAGGGTGTTCAAAATACAGCAACGTTTTCGTAAAGATCTCCATTCAAGCAATCTCGAAGCCTGCAGTCCTCTGCTAATGGTGCAGGATTATGCAGAAATGGTATCATTCTATGAATAATGTCCAGAATTATGCAGTTGATGTGCTTTTCTCTTATTTTATGAGTTTAATTAAAATGAGTTTAAAATATAATAATTTTATATGGATCAATATTTATGCTCTTTTATGTTTTGAATTTTTTTTTATTTTATAGACAGTTTTATATCTTTTCTAATTTTTCGATTATTAGCAAATGTTTTTATATATTTTTACTTTCTAAGGTTTTTTTTTGAGCGTTTTCTCCTTTTACATAGTTTTTTAGATTTATTTAATTTAATTTTCACTTTCTTTAATAGATGACGTCAATGTTTCTTTTTTATTTAAGAAAGCGTCTGTTACCTGACATATTAAATTATATTGCTTTAAATAGTATTAATTGTGAACTAATGTAAGTTTTTATTTTAATATATATGAATATTTTCTGTGTTCTTATATAATACTGTTATATTTTGTTCATTATATATATCTATGATCATTTTTTGATATTTAATGTGTATTTTTCTTTGGTATTTCTTTTTCTACCAGTTTTCTGATCTCTTTGTTAAATCGATTTGGTTTCATAACCATTTAAAATGATATATTGCTGATAGAGAAAATTTGGCCAATAATTCAAGAATAACCTACAAAAACTGTTCAAAGCCAATTTATGTAATTTTAATATGTTTAATATATTTACTTTTTACCTTCTTACGTTTTGAAAAAAGTTGCATTATTAAAATACGTTTTTTTTGTTTGTTTACTTTTCTTTGGTTCTTTTGTCTTACTATTTATTCTTAGAGTTTTTAAATTATTTTACTTTCTTAAGTTTCTGTATATTCATTTTTTTTAAAAAAAAAAGGTTTTAAATGGGTAGTAATTTTACTTACTTAGAATTTATAGTTTTTGAACATACAATGATTTTTTAGAAACTTTCTGTTTTAAATTTAATTTATGTGATAAATGTTATGAATGTTTCTGATAAAGTTTCTTTATATTGTAACTTTTAGTAATATTCTATATAAATATTCGATTTTTTCTCTTCTTTTATTATTGGTTAACCTTTTGATTATTTTTTTTATTTACATGTTAATTACTTTTTTCA
>BMAW01120921.1:59631-82823 GCA_019974015.1 Nephila pilipes | reverse complement strand
TTTTTTGTTGCGAGTAAATAGCGATAAACAACTTTCTGAATCATCAACTCGTCGCTGTTTTTGTTCCATCGAAAGTAATCGCGGCACCCACTTGGAAAAAACCTTTTTCATGCTCAATTTTTCATGAAGGATAGTAAATACACTTCCATATGATATCTGTGTCATCTCAGCAATCTCACGGAGCTTCACTTTACGATCTTTCATTATAATTTTTGTCACTTCACTCACATTTTCCGGTGTAACGGCTTCCACAGGTCTACCCGAGCGTTCCGCGTCATTTGTGTCGGTACGACCACGTTTAAACTCGGCAAACCACCGACAAATCGTTGCTTTTGATGGACAAGAGTCCGGGTAACATTTTTCAATCCATTGTTTCGCTTGCACGGTGTTTTTACCCATTAAAAAACATTGTTTTATCAGAACACGAAACTCGGTTTTTTCCATTTTTTAAACAAACTACAAAACGACTTTACTCCAACCTCGATAACTCAGCTGTTTCTGGTCCGATCGACTTAAAATTTTGACACGTTTCAAGCAAAGGTTAGTACTCTAGAAAGACCTGGTTACTGGTTTACTACGAGCGCCATCTCTGGGTTAGTCTCGGGAGTTATTGATTGATGTGTTATATAAATATATGTTTACACCTCGATATTTTACATCCTAATCTGAATGTGTAGAGGTGGCGCTGCTGCAGCACAGGACAATTTTCTCAATCGGCCACCTGAATGTATCACTTGCCCTCAGGTGAGCCAATAAAGGAAAAAGCATAACAGTAATAGATGCATACATATCAATAAAAACATCGAGAAAATAATAACTAAAATTTTTTTAAGAATATACTTTAAAGATGATTAACAAATGTGGGGTGCTCGCTGCTGCAGTGGGGTTCAAGAAATGGGTTTTCTTCCTTTCTCTCCTCCCCTCTCCCTTCAGAAAAGGTGTTGTAAAATGCTTAATTTCTCTTATTTTCATTTAATCCCAAGACCATTTTTGGTCATAAAATTTCATATTATTAAATTTTAATTGCGACTATTTTTTTAAATTTTATCTTGTATTACTATATAAATCATAAAGAAGAAAAAAAATTTTTATTTGGGGTCAGAAAAAAAATTAAAAACTTGGAAAAAAAATTATGTCTCTTTTCTTTCTCTCAACCCTTTTCGTCTTCTGCTGTGTTCTGCACCGTGCTTCGGCACAATGAAATCTGTCTGTTTTTCCTTCATAATGTTTTAAAATGAAACAAGAGTTAAACGCCTGCCCAGGCTGGTACTCGAAGAATTATTTGATTGTTGTTCTGTATTTTTAGATTTTATAGTGACATCATCCATACAAATAAACACATGACGTTTGATAATCAAATCCGTAAATATTGTGTCTATGTACCGTTGAAACTCTGTTGGTGTTGTGCAAAGACTGAAAGGAGCATATAGAAACAGAAATTGTCTATTATGTTTCACAAATGATGTATATTGTCTACTATTTGGTTCTATTTGTAAATGAAAAAAAAAAAAGCCTTTTGTAGATATATTGTATTGGACGTATTTGCATCTTGAAGATTTTCAAGTAGATCGTCTAATAAAAGTATGGGATAGTTATCTTTTGCAGTATTTTTATTATGCTCTCTATAATCCATACAAACTCTCGGAGTTCCGTCTTTTTTCCTTACTGCAACTACCTGGCTTGTAAAATCAGAACAGCATGGCTCCACAATACCATCAGCCAACCATTTCGTTACTTGGTCATCTACAATTTTTCTATCAGTAAAAGTGGCCGCGGTAGCCTAAAGGTCATGGTCGCAATGAAAATGCATATTGTTGTCAAAATTAGTTTAAAAATAGAGATGATCCGAATTTATGTATAGAGATAGAAGCGATTGATTGATGATATTTCGACCTCACATTTGATAACTCCCGATAAAAACATAAATAAAAAAATTCAAATATTTAAGAAATGTTCTGCTAGTCGCTTGTTGCGAATTTAAAAATAAAAATATATCAATTATTCTTGGTGCAGGGCGTGGTTAGTGGTTAGTCGCGAACTCGTAACCAGCATGTTTTGTCGAACCGTGTGTTCGTGTCCCGATGCCACTAACGACCCTCCGTGTAGCCTGGGCTGATGCACGTTAAATCTTTCTGGGCCCAAGGTCCTCTCGTGTAGTAGTGTGGAAGTTTGAAGAGGGGGTGCCAGCTCAGGTAGCGTCCTCGTCACTTGAATGAGGTTCAAAATTACGAGGTCCGTTGCCAATAGTCCTAGTGTTACTTCTCAGTTTTGAAAAAAAGAAAACGTTACAATAGAAAAATTGTTTAAATTTATCTATATGTATTGCACAAAATATAATTTCTAAAGGAATTTATCTATTCTAAGTAATGATTTCACTAAAATGAAAATATATTGAATTAAAATGTATTGCTTTTTAACTTCAAATTATAATAACATTTAAACATTACAGATATTTTTCTTATTAATCAACTTTAAATGTGACACTTTTATTGTTAAACTTCAAATTTTTTTTTTTTTTTTTTTCGTTTCTTCTTGCAAAGTCTGTTGACGAAATTTATTCGTACAGAGTCCTTGAAGAGGGGGAAAAATTCATTTATTACATCCTTAAATGATTCTCAAAAATAGGATTTATTATACATAATTAATACAGAAACCAATATGTTTTTCTTACTATTGTTGTTTAACATTTCATGCTTCAGATTTCTTAACTTTTTGAATTTTGTAGATATAAAACACTAGATTTAATAAATATTTAGAAATTCTATATTTAGCATTGTTACATTTTATGCTTCCCAATTTCATTTTTTGGAGAATTTGAAAGATTTTATATCAATTAAATTTCTGCAAACTGTCATGAAATAGAGAGCTTTTATAGAAAACAGAATGAAATAAATTAAGTTTCTCAAAATTTCATGCAGAATCTGTCAGACAGATGTGATGTGATTATGCATTTTTTTTTATATGTATAAGAATAGTGATATTTTCATTTTGAAAGAATCGTAATATTATCTTCTTGCATTATAATAATATTCCCGACAGCCAAGTAGTCTGGGCGTGAGCTCGTCGTTGTCGATATTTCGCTTGAATCTATGTTCCAGTCTAGATACTCAGAAGAGATTCATAACGAGCGGAGCTGAAATGCGTTAAATCTGTTTAGACTCAAAAGTTCTCTTGCTAGCATGTTGTAGAAATTATGAAAATGGAGTAGTTTCACTAGACTTTCCCTATGTTTTATCCAAGATCATCTTGTTACTTGTGCGATGTTAATAAATAATCAATTGTTGAGAATTCAACTTCAAACTAAGCTTATTTTATTCGGAATGAAAATAATTTAAAGAGATTTACCCCTTTATTGATTATTAAAATAAAATGTAATTCTACAAATGCAGACGAAGACGAAGAACAGTTGATGGATGACAGGACTGGAATTGGGATCAACACTCTCTATACATGCATGTATAATGAAAGACTATTCACAGTGTTTCTCAATATTGAAATAATAATGAGAATTTTCTTATCAACGATTATTACTAACACCGGCGGTGAGCGTTCATTTTCAAAACTCAAACTAGTCAAAAAAGAATTGAGGAATCGTATGACTCAATTACGTTTGACAAATTTAAGCTTGTTGGGTATTGAAAATGAAATATTATTAACAACTGATTTTGAAGATCTGATTAACGATTTTCGAATTTAAAATGTAGAAAACGAATATTCATATAAAACCTCATTTTACTATGAATTGCTTTTATTGCACTGTGCATGTATATACACGAAATTAGATTAAAGAGTCGCAGGTAAAGCCTATTTTTTCATAAGGGGCCAGAGCCTCAAGAAGTCTTAAGACATCCCTGCTCATAAATCTGCATAAACTGGCATCTTCCGAGGATCTAAATCAGTAGGGATATTTCCCTATAGACTTAGCATCTCCAACTAAAATACCTGAAGATCCCTTCATTCTATACCACGTGATCTGAAGAAATCTTTGCATATAAATTCCAAGCAAGGAAAATTTCCATATCTTCCGTTGCAGCCACGACACCAAAGTGACGTATCTGGCCTCCTCCATAATTATGATGTGACTATTATCCTCTTCTGCTTTAGCTATGGAAGCAAGTGGACACCCATCCACCGTTACCTCGTTGTAACATTCTCTATCTCTCTCATTCAACATTGTAAATAAATAGATTTTACTCAGAGAACACACACACATATATATAGGCAATTACCCTTTTAATTATCGATGATAATATTTTTAGAACAGTCAGCACGATAAAAGAGTCTTCCTCAGCAAATTAAAACTGTTTACTGTGTGTATGTTTATAAAGAATAAACTCGCGACATTTAAAAAACATGAAAGTAAAATTCATCACAAATTATAATTACTGAGATTAAAAAAACAACTTTCAGTTAATGTGACCGCTACCGATTGTCAAAAACCGTTTCACACGATATGTATGCAACACTCTCGCAGGTGGCTTAGTATTTTTAATGTGGAAATCTTAACATGCACCAAATTCCCAAATGCGTGTACTCTGCTAGATATAGGGTTTAATAGCCGTCTTCCAACTTGAGTTTCCTTAATGACTTCAAGACACAGTACTATTCACCAAGGCACAGCAATGAAGGTATTGGAAAATAAGTAGTGCGATTTGATGACGTGTGGTCCATGACCACTAGGCTACTGCGGTGGCCGTAGCAGCCTAATGGTCATGGTCGCACACTTGTGGCCAGCATTTCGCCGAGTAGAGGGATCGAGCTCTGATGCCACTGAAGACCCTCCGTGTAGCCGGGCTGATGCACGTTAAATCTGTCGGGACTCAAAGTCCTACCTTTGGCGGGGTGTGGAAGTTTGGAAAGGGAGGTGCCAGCTCAGGTTTCGTTCTCGTCACTTGACCAAGGCTCAAAATTACAAAGTCCATCGTCAGTAGCTCTCGTGTTGCATCTAAGTGGAAGGTTAATAATCAATCACATCACAATCACTGCTGAGTCATGTTTCCAATATATTGGGCAAATGAAAAGTTTTCTGAGAGGCACAAAACTTATGTAGCCATTCTTCTGTATTATAGGCATTATACGAAGAAAGAGGATATTTTATTTTGGACAGACACTTTCCAAGATATATTCATACATTTGCAAGGACAATTCTTACGTTTTTTCGCATAAAATAATCCCTTCCATCACTTCTCTAATTGGTTGTCATGCAACGATCTAAAAGAACAAAATTATGAAGTGTTGGCAACTAATTTTTTTTATTTCTTTTGTTCAACTTTAAATGTTTAAATAATAAAGCTTATTAATGAACGTTGCCAATATATATTTTTATTACAACGTTTTTCTGAATTTCACTTGGTGTGTGTGTGTGTGAGTGTGTGTGTCATCAAATTTTCGATCGTTAATTTAACCAACTTCCCATCAAGCTAGAGCTTTGAAATTTTGGGAATCGTTCGTATTCGCCTAACAATGCAATATTTACACGTTTGCGACAAGTTTTAACTAATATTTCAATAACTTTAATAAGTCAAAATATTCTTTCCTCTAGGCGCTTTTAGGATTGAGGGAAAAATTTCTTTCCCCCTCTGGGAGCACCGGGCACTCCCCACACCGCATGAGGTTATCGTAAACCTTTTGTACTCGCAAAGGGGAGATACTATCTCCCCTTTACTATCTCCGAGATAGTAAGGGTTGCTGACTTTTAGTCAGTAATCATTCGCAAGAAAGGAAGTTTCCAATATTTGGCGTCATGTCTTATCACAATAATTTTTTCTGAATTCTGGTTCCCATTTTTTTTAATAGAATGACTTACAAACTTTCAAATGCATGTTTTGATTTTATGAGTATTATGAATTTTTTAATACTGTCACAAATGTCTCTTTTTAAGTGAATTTTAAAGTTAAAAATAACTAACAGTTTTAACTAATATTTCAATAATTTTCTCTAATAAACTTTGCCACTATATAAAAACGTTGTTTTTAAAAACGTTGGTTTTTATATCGAATTATTCTTTGATTTTTTTTAAAATTTAAATATTTTTTAAATATCAAGTACATCAAACCATGGATTTTGCTTGTATATATGGTGGGAAATGTATATATGATTTGTAATGGTGTGGGGGATTATTGAACTGGAAAACACATGTACCACCAGAATATATACAAGTGTCTGTGGCTGGTCAGGGAATGTGCTCGTCCTTTTAGACAAGATACACCCATTTATGTCCTGAATTTTTAGTGATGAACCGGATCTGTTCCAAACTCACAACACTCCTTTATCGAGTGTGGAGTTTTATCATTTCCACCCATGTGACAGCTGATAGAGTACATTTGGGATGCCATGAAATTAGCTATCAAAAAGAGGAATTGTAAGGCACGGAATATTCTGTAATTGTAAAACTCTTTGCCAAAAGTATGATGTTCATTGCCTATATCATATTTCCAAATGTTTGCGTAAATCAAAACCTTCGTAGTAGTGTTCGCATTAGTAGCCAACCATTCATGTAACAGAAAGTTTTTCTGGCACTTGAGTGTGCCTCTTGTTAGCTTGTTAGAATATTTACTATCTGTACACCCTCTTATAATACACGAATTTCAAATTGATTGGTTGTTTATTAATGTCACACTGAAAAGCAAAGTACAATTAGTGATGTACTCAGAAATTCTGAGCCTAAGACAAGTGACTAGGCTAACACCTGAACAGGCACTCTCTCTCCAAACTTCCCCACCGCGTCAGGTGAGGACTTGGGAACTAGACATGTTTAGTATGCATCAGCCCGCTACACAAAGTGTTTTTAGTAGCATCAGGACTCGAACCCACTACTTGACGGGAACAACGCCTGCTTGAGCTAGACACTATGACCAAAACACTACTGTGGCTTTATTGTACAATGAGAAAATATCTGCACAAGTTTAATAAAGTATGCTTGCGCACATAAACTACTTATCTATTATAAACACTCAAAAATTACTACATGATACCATTTGGAATAATGTATTTGGAATAATGTATTTCCTTGCATTAACTATTAGAATATTTTCTAACCTTAATCGCACACATTTGGATATGCACGTCTTACTCCGTACTTTTGAGCCATATATAATTTGACAACGATGTCTGAGTTGGCTTATCATTTGAGAAAAGCACATTTGTGTTCATTTGTAAAATATTCATTTTCATACAGAGTTTCATATATCCATTTTAATTTAAGTTGTTCGATATGAATGATTTTCACCACATTTTATCATTACATACGAAAGCTTCATATGCATTATTTAAAGAATGGGGGAGAGAGAGTATTTTAAATTCTTAAACATTAACTTTTAAACTTTCTATTTATCTTTTGCAAGCTAATTTTGTGAAACTAATTCATTGGTTTATTCATTAACAAGATGAAACATTGTGGAATCATGTTTATTTTCCTGTTTTCCTAAAAGGAATATAAAGAAAATAACTCCATATCTTAAATATGCATTTGTAAGTTATCATTAAAATGTAATAGTTATTTAAAAGAATTTTTGACTCAGATAGTTTGGAAAAAAAGTATCACAAAATATAATTTTAAATGAAAGCAGTAATAACATCTAAAATAAATCAATAATCAATATAAAAGGGCCGTCTTCTTTGTTTCACTTGCTATAATTACTCCAGTGACTTTTTTTTCCATAGAGGAAAGCTTTAAATTCCGGAGCATGTATATAATTTTCAAAAACAGAATTGTTTTAAATTACGCTAAAATAACTACTCTCCCGAGTTTTTAAGAGCCGTAAAATATCATAAAAGAAAACTAAACCTTAACTAAAGAATTAAAAGCTTAAAGAATTAAAGATTTAAAAGTAAAAAGCATTTAAAACGAATTGATGAATAATAATATATACAGCAAGATATTTCTTAGTAAAAAAAGGAAGCCGTGTTACAACTTAAAATGAGAAAAAAAGACAATTTCCCCAAATGCTAATACTTGCAAACTAACATTTATGTGAGAAATAAAACTATCGCGTTGTTAATTTAAAATCTGTAATTGGTTAAAAAGAATCTTCATAATTAATTCCACACTCATTTTCATTACACACTGAAGCGACGGCTAAAAATTTATACTAATGCTTTCCTTTCTTTTAAAGTTTGAGAAAAAGATTTCAGTGCCAGTGGAGTAAAAGCTCTGTATTATTAATGATAACCACAATTCACCCTTGGAAAGATGAACACCATTCATTACCTTGATACAAATGAACAGTGATTACAGGCTTTTGACGATGAAAAAGGAAAAATTTAATCGAGTTTTTTTTATTGTTGGGGAAGAAAAATTATTTTTAAATAATTTGCTTGAGAAAAACATTTGCTCGTTTTTGCATATTCTTCGCTGTAAAGGGAAATTAAGGGCCCCGAGAGAGGGGAAGAAATATTGCTCTCCTTTTATTTCTTAAATTTGGCTATATGTAAATGGTTTAATGAATGTTAACTGGAGATTTTCTAAATTAATGAATAGCTTATCATGAAAATAAGGATATTCATTATAATTGTACAGATCATATGTATGGCTATTTCATACATAAAATATGAAAATCATGGTTTGCACTCAGAAGATTGAGTGTTCAGACTGATCATTAAAGGAAATTTTTGAGTTTTCGTGTTGTTTTAAAACACACAAGATATTTCACTTCTTTCAATTGTTGAAATACAAGCAAATGAATAAACTTTTTCCAAAATTATAATAACTTAGAACATTAATTAGAACAGAATTATTTTAAAGCTATTCAAATTTAAAAGTTGAATTAAAACCATAGTTCTCTTTTTTAATTAGATTTCCAATAATAATTTAAGTAAATACTGTACCTTATTATGTACATAAACATACAATATGAATATGTATTATTTGTTTATACTAATGTATGACTATTTATGCCAGGGATGGGCAATTGTTTTAGCTCAGGGGTTACTTTGCTGAAGCGGAAGCTAGTGGCAGACCGCATCTTTTAAAACGATTGTATTATTAGCTAACTATGCATTTAAGAAAGGTATAAACTGTACCATATAAACAAAAAAAAATATATAAATTAAATAATATAGAGGCAGTTTCATTAAATTTATTTTTCATGCTAATTTCATATCATCTATAGTTGCAAATACAATTAATTTCAGAATCACCTATCACATGTTTTTACAATTGTTTTTGAAATCAAGAGGGAGATTGCTTGATGAGATTCTCCTCACACTCTGCAATTTAATATTAGTCAAACAGCATCTATATTTATTTACTCTTGATGATCTTCAATCACGAAAAACTTTGCTCAAAAATATATGTAGATCCAAATATATAGAGTATTTTCTCACCTCACAAACACAAAGAAATAAAATTGTTTTTGTTTAGCTAGAAACTCTAAGAAGACAGAGTGATGATTAATAATATGATTTTAAGAAGAAAGAAAAATATTATTGAAGCATCTCATTTATCATTTAGAAACGTATTTATCTAAAATTCATTAATACAAATGATTTACATAACAACAGGTACATTTGTACTTTGAAAATGTACATATAATGTGTTATGATTCGTGTTTTGGTCTCAAGCGGAAAGGAAATGAGCCACATGACATTAAAACTGAGGTTGGTAGAATTTATAGTGATTGTTACCAATAGTGAGAGAGAGAGAGAGATTGTTACCAAAGTCACACCGAGTGGAAAAATTCTGTCACATACATATTTTGTATAATTACTGGCAACATATTTTCTTAATTAATTCAACAACATAAGAAATAACTAAAAATTTAGTATATTACTTTATACATCGAATGGAGAGATGCTAAAAAGGTAACAAAAATTTATTTTCTTTAGATCATAAAACATAATTATTCCACTACTAATTCATTTATCCTCTCAAGAGCTTGCCTTCATTAAGTACCGGAAACATGAAGCCTAGGTACCCTAGTTATATTCTTCTTTTCCTTCGATAAGCAAGGGTGATGCGCTTTCGGGATGTTCTAGGGATCCTTCTCTATTTCCGATCCTCCTTCTTTTCAACCAAGTCAATTTTTGCCTTTTTCTTTTCTTTTTTTTTTTTTTCCATCTAGATTATAATTTAAACAAATGCTCGGCGCATTTTAGACAGATTTGGTTCTTGTGCCTTAAAGACTAATGTCACTCACTTATTCATTTATTCTCGGTAAAATGCTAAATATGTACGAACCATATTATCAGCAATTCTCTAGCTCACAGCTTTCTACTTTTTAATGCTCAATGCGTTTTTCTAGAGATAAAATCGGAGATCATTATTTTAATTTTTATACTATTCTTCAGATAATGTAGTTTTAACAATATATTCAATGGCTAAAGTATACGCATTGTGTTTTTAAAAGGAAATTTTAAGTGAATATTTTCCCTTAAAATTATAATTATGCACAACATTGGCAAAAAATAGTAAAATAGAAATAAAGTTTTAAAACACTTAATATAATAATATCCCGATTGCATTGTTTTAAATAAAAATTATAAATATGCGGAAAATTGTATAGGATAAAATTTTCTTTGTATATTTCTATTTTTTTCAACTGACTCATACAAATCATAGATGTTCTACTTTTAAATTAAGCTTAGGATTGTTTAGAATTCAGCTATATGAGGACTTTTGCTTAGGATTAAACTGTAAAAAATTGAAAATCTTTACAATAGGAATGAATGAGATATCTTAAAAATTTCAAAAAGCCCTATATAGGATGTTAGACTACTGAGAACTTAATTAAATTGTTATTCATTACATGAGTTTCGAAGTAAATCTAATGTGTGTTCTCATTTCGTATACATTCTACGCGTCTATGTGGGCCAGCTACTTTATGAAAGCTTTTATTTAGCCATATTTCCTTGGCATTTTTAAAAATTGGAACTCCTATCAGATTTTGCTAATTTGTCTCAGTAGAAAAAACAAAATCCAACATTATCAAATACTTTTTTGTAAACTTTCAAAATTTTATTATTTACTGATTCAAAAATTTAGAGTGAAATAATAAACAATTTAAGTGCATATAATCTGTATAAAGTACAATTATTCTTTCAAAATGAAATAATTTATATTTATTGTGATAAGATCCCTATACTCCCGTTTGCAGAATAAACACCTCTTTTACTTGAGACGAATGAATTTCTCTCTGATTTCGTGAAATTTAGTCTGAAAAAAAATCATATAAAAAAATACTTAAAAATAAATAACTTTTAATTTGTCTGTTCCTTGTATTTACTAGCCATTTTTTTGGAGCCAGAAATAAAAACTATTTGATGGTCTTTTCACTGTTTATTTTTCAAAGATATACTGAAAAAAAACCAGTGATAATTCTGCAGCTTATTTTCATTAAAATAAATTTGAATTACACAAGACAAATTCCGAGGAACTTATATCTGCTTCAGACCTAGAGTCGTCGATCACGAAAAATTCCAAAATAGGGCTCCTGGAAAGATAACGTCTATCTAGCCCATATGGTCTGTCTGAAAAAACAAAATAAAATTAATTTCTTTATATATCGGTATACTACGTGGGTTTGACATACCAGAGGCAGCTAGATCTACTTACGAAAACCACGTGATTACCACCCACGTAGACCACGGATTCTCAACACCCTGGCACCGGTTGAACCAAGGAGTTCATGAAAAACTTCCAACTGTAAAATTATTCTTGCAGTACATGAATTATAACTTAATAAGTTACCTGGCAAATAAAAAAATATATGTATAAGAAACATGAATACATACAAATACTTTCAAATTACTTAAGATTATACAATATTCAATAGCAATAATAATTAAAAAATTAAAATTCAAGAAAATAAGTAAATGACGTTAGCGTTCATAAGATAGACATTTGTTTATACGTTTTTACTGCAGTCCTGGATTTCCAAGTTAAACAAAAGATGTACAGGACGCTTTGTGGTTACAGACTCAGTTTTTACTTTGCAAGCCCTCACCTTGCCATTTCTTCCTGGAAACAATTCAAGAGTTTTACTTAATTTCCAAAAAAATCGAGGTAAATGGTCATCTTTAATCAAGACTGTATCGTTAGCTTTAAACGAGGACGAATTCTTAATTAAAGTTGAATCGGCTGATCTCAAATTCAGTAAATATTCGTTTTTGCACCTAGTAAAAAAAAAAAAAACACTTAAGTAAACAATACTACATATTAGAACCTTTTTAAATGGTACATGTAACCTTTTCTTTAAATTTTCTTATCCATTTTCACTTCAAGATAGACATTATGCTAACAAAATATTCACACAAAATGACACTAAATACACAATTCATTACAGTTAGCAAAATATTTCGTGCATTATAAGACTAAATATTAACTTGACCGATTACATTATAAATAACAATACTAGATTCCTCATAACAAAAGAAACTTCCTTAAAGCACTTCACAGCAACAAATAGTTACACTTTAAATACTAATATTTCATTCACAGAAACCATTAATTATCATACACATAGAAAATCAATATTCATTCCTCCAACGCTAAAATATCAAAATTCATGTCATCGTACTCATTAGTTATCGAAAACCAATAAAATATCAAAATTCAATACTCACACACAAATTATTTTAAATATTAATTCTCATACGCTTAGAAAATGCTTAACTCTTATTGACCTCAAAGTCAGAAATAGTTTACACAGAAAATCTACAAGAAATTCCTTAGCATAACCCAATAACTAATCAGTTATAAGATGCTGACCGATAACACTTCACATGTTTTCGCAAAACTCATTTCTAAATAAAATTTCATGACAATAACCAATCCAAAGTTCCCTAATTAATCCTTACTTAACTCTAATTATTTACTCTTTGTAACTCACCGAATACTCTAATTATTACTATAATTCTCCAATTATTTAATATTTCTCTTACTAATTATTCAATAATGTTTTCCAGATATTCTAAATTGAACATTCTTTAAATACTCAGTTCTTTAAATATTCAAGTACATCAAATTAATAACTCAATTCCAAACAATGATTGCTACAAAAATGCAAGACTAAAAAGGGAAACTTTTTTAATAAATTGCACACAAAGATAGTTTTAGAGTCTCTATTATTTGTATTCGGTCCCTTTTCTTTCTTTTAGAGTCCTATTCAAATAACAAAAGAATAAAATAAAATAAAAAAAGAAAAGGGGATTTCTCTCTCCCATCTTCTAGTTAGTGACATGGAAAAGGGGGGTGGGTCTCCATATTCCATCTTTCTTTATCTTCACCGATTAGCGCTAACAGTCCTCCAATAAACACTCACACTGTCCGAGTCACTTTCTTTCCGCTGCAAGTGGGGGTCCTGCATCTACAGGAAACCAAACCTCAGAGACCTTCAATTTGTCCAAGGTGGGCAAAATAACAGCTAAGTAACTATATCTTTCTCCCTGCACTCCTTCCACAGCTGGGGTCATAAACTAAGCTCGTGCCCGTCGTCGGATGTCCAAAGGGATTAAATTTCTTTACCATGGTCTGGAGGCAGTTGCACTCCAGAAAACATCCTTTCTCTTCATTGTAGGGGAAAGCAATCTTTCTTGGGCTGTAAACATTCACACCCACCAGGTTCAAATGGGATTTGGGGGTAGGCGGTTCCTGTGGCGTAGATTTCACCCTTTCCGCAGGCCATAAACTATATCGTGTTTCCTTGGTCTCCGAAGACACCGCAAATATCTCTCCTAGGGAGTTCAATTAATCTTTTCTTTCCATTGCCCTTACGTTGTAGAATTTTGCGTCTTCCTTTGAGAAGGGGGACATATGTTTCTTTCAGAAAGGGTCTGTTTTCAACTGTTTCTTGAAGTAATACTTCTTCCAATTTTCTCAGTTTCGTTTGATCTGTTTTTTTATTCTTTCTGATCATTTAAAATATCTTTTTCCTCTTCTAGTTTCTCCAACTGATAAGGTAAATTAGAAATTCCCTCTTTACTCAACTCTTCTAATTCTGCTTCTCTTTTTCCTCCAATAACAATATCTTCCCCTGTAAGATCCTTCAAACACATCTCGTAGGTCTTCTGAAGTTTAGATAATTTCTGTCTTTCTAAATATTTCAAATCTTCTTAAGATCCTTGTTTTTCATTCTTTTCCTTTTCTTTATTTTTCTTTTCAAATTTAGCTAATTGCTTTAAATCCTCTTCTCCCTTCTTTTCTTCTCGAGATTTCCATTGCAAGGGACATTCATAACGTTTATTCTTTAAATTTAATTCCTTTCCAAAATTGGGTTTCATTTCCGCTGACATATTCAGCAACAAAACAGAATCAGCCACCGCAATTTTAATTAATTTTTGATTTTGAATTTATCTTCATTTAATTTTTCATCATACTCAAAAGAGCTCTAGATATCCGTTTCAAAAGCAGCACTATCCGTAATCAAATCCCCAATTTCTTTGTTGAGTAATTTAAATTCTTTAAGTTTTTCTTCTACATTTAACAAGTGCTCCGAAAGCTTCGTTTGATCACTTTCGTTTTTAATATTACAATTCTCTAGGAACAAGCTAATCTGATTAATTTGTTTCGTACTGGCTGTGCGAACTACTTTCCTTTTACTTTTTAATTTATCAATATTGTCCATTTTAGAACAATAAAAAAATGTGCACAGTACCTTTGGTTCCGATGAGATGTCTTCGATGAGATGAATCCCAGTTGCACAATTTTAATGACGGAGAGCTCGCCGTTATTCCGAGAAACTCACACGGGATTCCGCTGCCAGACGCCGACTGACACAGACGTGGGTTCATTTCCTCCTTCGAGAAGCTCTTAAGATTTTGCGTTGATTTGTTAACTTAGAGGAGTCTGTTGCTAGGCGTCAAACGAGGGATTTTCGGATCATTTCTACTTTTGCATACTGACCCTTAGAGCACTTTTCAGTGCTGAGGGCCATACTGTCTACCATCCTCATATTGTGCTCCTGACATGGCATCGAACATGGACACATGTGAAGCGCTCACCTCTTCTCCTCCTTCTACCACAAATGCTGTGGAAGAAAAGGCGAAAGGCGAATCATCGGTGAATCCTGCCGCAACTGCTGTGGGGCCTATGACTGATTCTCTGCCGACGGAGGCTTCCGAGGAAGACACCGAACTATTCTTCACAAAACACCATGAAGAGATCAAGACGCTCATTGAGCTCAGAGATGCATATGCACTCTGGGTCAAAAGGCTTTCTGCTGCTTCAAGTAAAAACCCTTAAGAATTCAAGAAGGCACATACTGAACTGGGTGTGGTCTACACCCAGCTCACAGCTATTAAGGCCAAGCTACAAGTGCCTTTATTTAAACTCCCAATAAATATCGAAGTACTGGACAAGATAGTGCTCAAAGTCCAAAAGAAAACAGAGAAGTTTAAGAAGATAGCCGAAAAAAAGAAGGAAACACCAAAGAACGTGATTCCCACCAAAACTCAGGCGAAGGGCATGGCTCCCACCAAAACCATGACAAAGAAAAATCTGAAGCGTGCCGCAGATTCAGACGGTTTTCAACTACCGCCTAAACACTTAACAGTAAAGGCGGGTAAGTTAAATTCCTGTACTTCTATACCAACAGTCCAAACTAGCCCCCCTACTACTAGTTCCAAAGGAGATGAGGCTATTAGTGAGGAAGAGAATGCTGGGGAAACAGTGCCTCCCACCACAACTAAACCTAAAATCCCACTTTTTTTCATTACTCCCAAGGGAGATTGGACTCAGCTCCTCTCCTTTGCTCGTCTTGAAGCGCCTTCGCTGCAGAGCAAATTAAGCGGCCGCTTCCTCCGTCTTACTGTTGGAGACGAAAATGAATATCGTAGACTCGCCACTTTCTTACGTACAGAAGGTGTCGAGTTCAAGTCCTATAAGCTGAAATCTGATAGGCCATTGAAATTAATTATTCGTGGCCTACCATCTTCTACCGAATTAGATGCTGTGAAACAGGAGATCGAGAGCAACGGTTTCCAGGTTCACAAAATTTCCCGACTGACGAAATTTCAATCAAAGGCTCCAATGCCTTTGATATATTTTCAATTAATTAATAACCTACATGCCGAGCAAATCTATCAATTAACAGAGATGTTCGGTACACAAATTAGTATTGAGGCCTATCGGGGAACTAAGCGCCCCTCTCAATGCTGGAGGTGTCAGGGGTTTTTCCACTCCTCTGAGGTTTGCCACCTCCCAATTAAGTGCGTAAAATGCGCTGGATCTCATAGGGCAAGAGATTGCCCTAATGACTTCGAAACTCCTTTGCGCTGTGCTAACTGTGGAGGGGAGCATGCGGCGAATTGGCGCCAATGCCCCCGATTCCCTAAGGGCAAAAGTTCAAGCCCTAAAAATAATTCCACAATAATAATTCTAAAAAACTCACTCCCAAAAAGGTTACTGTTACCAAGAACCAGCGTCCTGTGGAAAGTTACCGACAGGCCATTCCCCAAATTTCTTACTCCCAAATAGTCTCCGGACAAATCCAGGAGCAACCAACTAGCCATATCCCAAATTCTGCGCCCCACCCCAGCAACGGGAATTTCGCTGAAACTTTCCGTGCTGTGGTATCAATCGCGAGTGACGCGAATGTTGATGAGCAATTATTTGCTCGGGCATTCAGGGAATGTCTTCCCGCCCTCCGCCAGGTCACAGCGGCTGAAGACAAGGCCTGCATCATTTTCGAGGCCTATGTCGCACTTAAGCACGGGCGCGCTTATCGCGCCCTACCCCAACATTAAAATTCAATCGTGACGTACACGACATTTCAATTGGTTTCTGGAACGCAAATGGTTTGCGTTCCAAAATTGATGAAGTAAGAGATTTCGTCACAGAGCATAATTTTGATCTGTTTTTGGTTCAGGAAACAAAGCTCCAGCCGGGGCACGAACCCCAGATCGCCAACTATCGTCTTTACAAAGACGATAGGATTACTTTAACTCCTCGTATCGACGGAGGCACCGCTATATACTGTAAACGAAATTATGAACATTGCAGAGTCCTCTTGCCAAGGGTACAGTATATAGATGCTACTGCTATTGAAATCAAAATTAATAATTACCCTCCACTGCGAATAGTTTCTGCTTATGATCGCAGAACCCCATTAAATAGACATCAGTTTCCGGAGGAGGATTTCATTAAAATCCTTAATTCTGGTCAAAACGCGATCATTGCTGGAGATATGAATGCCTGTCATAAAGAGTGGCACGATACAAGATCAAACACTTTCGGCTATAAACTGAAAAATTTGATAAGCAGAACTCCAAATGTTACGGTTATCGCACCATACACCCCTACACATTTGAACCCACTCTCCCGGCCGGGGGCGAGGGATTCTATTATTGATCTTGCTATCCTCAAAAATATTCCCTTTAATTATGATATCAGAGTCATTCATGATCTAAATTCTGATCATTTACCGGTCATTTTGACTCTGAATACAAACTCTGCTTTTATCAAAATTCCAGAGCAACTCTCTACCAATTGGGAGAATTTTAGATTTATTTTAAATTCTAAGCCCCTCCCCATTCCTGAATCCTCCAGCAATGCCGATATTGAAAATTCTATCGACAAAATTGGTGAAATTATTTCCGAGGCACTTGTGACGGCCTCAAAACCAAAATTTAAACCACCTCCTCTTCGACTCCCTATAGAAATTAGAAATAAAATTCGTCACAAAAATCATGTACGGAGAGTCTGGCAAAGGACTAGGGATCCGGCTATTAAAATTGAACTCCGTGCAATCAGTAATGAGATATCGAGAGATATTAAACACTTTTCCCAGTCCAGTTGGGAAAAATACATTGAAGGCCTCTCACCTGATACAAACACTCTTTGGAGGGATACCTCCCGACTCAGAAAGCCTTTTCATACCATTCCGCCCTTGAGGGGGGCTTTAGGCAGTATTGCTGTAGTTCCAATTGAAAAGGCAGAAATTATAGCGAACAGCCTTCAAAAACAATTTGAACCAAATGCTGACGAGAATCCTAGATTCTCAGAACTTACTCAACGAAAAGTCCAAAGATTTTTGGCATCCCCCACCTGTATAGACCTAGAACCAGTCCAGGCTAGCGAAATTTTGGACTTTATCAAAAGAACTAAAATCAAAAAAGCACCGGGATTGGATCTTATTTCAAATCGCATCCTTAAGAATATCCCATTAAAATTTATTTTTCTTTTTACGCTGCTCTTAAATTATTTGATGGAGAACTGCCATTTTCCAAGGGCTTGGAAGACTGCCGTGGCCCAATTCTCAAGTCGAATTCTGATGATACAAATCCTCAAAATTATCGCCCCATATCGTTACTCAGCTCGCTGAGAAAAGCATACGAATATGTTATTCTGAATCGCCTGGACCAATTCTGCTTAGCCAGGAATATTATTATTCCAGAGCAGCATGGCTTCGTCCCAAAGTGCTCTACAGTAACTCAGTTACTCAGGCTCACTGAGACGGTCCAAAACGGCTTTTCCAATAAAAAAGCCACGGGTATGCTTTTTATCGATATTGCTAAAGCTTTCGATAAAATTTGGCACGATGGGCTCATTTACAAGATGATGCGACTTGATATTTCAGACCAATTAATCAAAATTATTCACTCGTTCCTGGATTTCGTAGTTTCCGGGTCCGAGTTGAAAATGCAGTCTCCTCACCCAGACCAATTCTCAGTGGCGTACCACAGGGGTCGATTTTAAGTCCAAAAATCTTCTCCTTATACGTAAATGACATCCCAAAGGCGTCCAACATACATTTGGCGATGAATGCCGACGATACTGCCATCATGTCCCAAGACATCTGCAATCGTAAAATTATTGCAAGATTGCAGAAATATATCTCTCGATTACAGCTCTGGCTCATTAACTGGAAAATTAAAGTTAATGCATCTAAAAGCGCTTGCCTCCTCTTTACGAAACAACGGTGTATTGGCAATTTGCCAACAGTCACCATTTTCGACCAACCCGTCCCCTGGGTCACTGAATACAAGTACCTAGGGTTAATTCTTGACTCAAAATTGACTTTTGCCCACCATATCCGAAAAGCCTATCAAAAGGCTTGCGGAATGAGCAGATTGCTCACACGCTTGATTTCTCGCAAGAGCAAGCTGGCGATCCGGGACAAAATTTTGCTCTACAAGTCCATCTTAAGACCAATCATGTTGTATGCTTCGCCCATATGGGCGTCAGCGGCAACCACTCATCTGAAACGACTGCACGTCTTTCAAAATATTCAACTCAGAAAAATGATTAATGCTCCTTGGTTCGTTAGGAACGAAGTCCTGCATAATGATCTAAAAATTGAACCCATTTTAGAGTTCATTAAAAAACAATCTTTTACCTTTTTCAACAGGATCCCTCAAATTCCTAATGAATTGCTTCGAAATCTCCCAGCTTATGATGCAACCATTGCATCATCGCAAAAAAGACCAAGGGCCGCATTGGGCCACCTTTATCAACATTTCCCAGTGCTTAAAAGGCTGAGAAATCATTGAAGCAATTCTATAGTGATATCCTCTGCGTGGTTTCTTTTTTCTTTTCTTTTTTTTTTTTTTTTTTCTAAATTTCAGGACTTCACATCATTAAAAGTGACAATGTTCCACGGCTAAATTGGGCCTCGCTCAACACTGTCGACCACTTTCCAAAATTTTTAAAATCTTTTGACTCGAAAATTTTAAAGTTATATTACCATTTTTTGAATAAAATCAATTTTAACCACCAGGCGTCACTAGTGGGACTGCAGTTCCTTACGTTTCATTCTGTCTTTTCAAACTCATTCTCCTCGCGTTTTAAAGATTTCTCTATAAAATAGCAATATCTTCCCTAAAATGGTATCGGAACGGCATTTCTTCATTATTTCATTTAATTTTAAATTTGCAGTATAGAGAGATTTGTAAAATGGAGGTCTGACTGTAAATTTATAAATTTATTAGAATCGAAACAAAAAATATTGTTTCGAATTCTGTTTTGAACATAAAAATTTTAATTATTGTATTAATTGATTGTTCTGTTAATGTAACACATACAAATATTTGGAATCTACTTATTTTTCTTACAATTTATATATTTCTTTCAGATATAAAATATAAATATAACCATTTGAAATATGTCTGTCTCAATTCCGAAGTCCTTTGTTTGGCAGTATTTCATAAAATATAAAAATGAAGAAAGTGCAAAATGCATGAAATGTAGCAGTATTTTGAAGTGTAGAGGTTGGTCTACAAGTAGTTTGCTTCGGCTTTTACAAATTCGGTATAATATATCAAAAGCAACTCAATCTGTTTCGTCAGGATTAGAAAATACTGAAATTAATAAGAGAAAAATTGATAGTTATAATGATATCACAATTACTTCTGAACAAAAAAAAAACCTTATTATCATATTTTCTTAAAGAAAAAAAAGAAACGCTAGAGGAAATTGTAAGTAAACTTGTTTGTGTAGATGGATTCACGGTAAATGCAATAACAAAAAGTAACTTTATTAGGAAGTCCTTACATGATAAAGGTTATTCCTTTCCTCCCAACCCTAGTGACGTTATGAAGATTGTATATAAACAATATAATGTGATTAAAGCTCGAGTTACTAATGAAATTTCATCAAAGTTAAACGCTGGACTTCGTTGTAGCTTGACGCTCGATGAGTTCACATCGCTTAAAAATAGACGATATTTGAACATAAGCGTTCACTTCAATGAGGATGAAATCTTTAATTTAGGAATGCTAAGAATTAGTGGACCCTTTTCAGCAGAAAATTGTGTTAAAGCAGTTGATACTAAACTAAAGGAATTCGGAATCATAACAGAAAAGCACATAGTTGCGTGTGTTACTGATGGTGCTAGTATGATGGTTAAGTTCGGAAAAATAATGAGTTCTGAGAATCACCTGTCCTATGCACACGCCATACACCTAGCCGCGTGTGATGTGCTTTATAATAAACAAATAGATTTGGGAGAAAACATTGTTGAAATAGAAGATAAATCGCATGAAGAAGAAGACAATGATGAAAGTGAGGAACTAATTGAAGATTAAGACAAAGCATTAGATTTAGAATTTGAAAGCGGAGTAGGAACAGATGCTTTGTTTCATATCACTTATGCAGAAAAAAATTCTATAACTAACATAAATGAAAATATAAAAAAGATTAGAAATGTAGTAAAATTATTCAGAAAATCACCTCTCAAGAATGATATTTTACAAAAATATGTTGAAGAAGAGTTTGGCAGTGAAAAGATGGTTTGTTTGGATACCAAAACACGCTGGAATAGTTTGTTGTCAATGCTTGAAAGATTTTTAGAAATAAAGTCAGCAATTTTAAAAGCTTTAATTGACATTAAAGAAGAACAAATGATGGCCAATGTAGAGTTTGAAACTGTGTCAACAATTGTAGCTGGCTTAAAGCCAGTAAAAGTTGGCTTAGAAAAACTATGCAGTCGAAATGCAACTTTGCTAACTGCAGAAGGTGTATTTTCTTTCGTTATTGGAGAATTGAACGAACAAAATTCAGAATTTGCGAAAAATATGAAAAATTCTTTTATCCAAAGAATTAATGAGAAACCCAACGTTAATTTAATAGGATTAATGCAATACCTGAATTTTGGGAGAAAATACGAAGCAACTGCAGTTACTGACGATATTTCGCGATTGCCTAGTAAAAATTGTTTGGTTAGACAAGCCCAAATGATAGGGACAAGGCTTTTCTGCTAAGAAGAGGAATCAATATGTAACTCTACGTACTCAGAAGAAGAGAGCATGGAGATTTTGAAAGAAAAACCTGTAACGTTGGATGAAAAATTAGAGAAAGCAATTTACTCTAAAAAAAAGTTTTATATTGTTCAACCAAAAAAAGTACTAGTTTCAACAAAATCATGAAACAAGAGATGCAACTGTTCGACTCGACTGAAAATCCTTCAACAAACATTATAAAACTATGTGAGGCTTTAAAAACTATTCCTCCAACGTCAGTTGAAGACGAGAGGGCATTTTCTGCAGCCGGATTGTTCGTCACAAAGCTAAAAGTATAAATTGCTTATGCTTTCTGAAATCCTATTTTAAAAATGAGTAATCAATTTATTATATATTTTTTTGTATTTTTTAGCTCATTATATAAATAAGCATTAATTTTGGAATTTATATGTATCCTTATTTTACATAATTATTATTGATTTTATTTAAAAATAATTTGTTTTTAAATTTTTTGAAATTTTGATGTATTCCCGGGAATCCCGGGAACGACAATTACATTCCCGAGATTTCCCGGACATTCCCGGGAATGGAAAACCCTGAGAAATCAGAAACCCTAGTACTTGCCTATGAAGGCAAGTCCCTGAGGAGATTTAGAAAAACAAAATATAACAAGTGTTGCAGTGGTACATACAGTGATCATATGAATTTTATTTCTTTGTAATTATCAACTTCAATGACTAGGCTTGGAAATGGTTTTATTTTTAATGAATATGGAAAGCATTTCCACAGGATTCAGTTCAGTTTTCTTTATAGAAAATGTATAAAAATGTATTAATAATTTTGAAGAACTTTGAGATGAAATTGAAATGCATAAATATTAACTCATCAATAAAATCTTTTGATAATATATTTATTTTGTAAAATATTAAAAATGTAACGTATACTTATAATTACATTTATGTGAGATAACACTTATTCCAAATATAATGCATATTAACGCGATAAATACTTATTTATAAGTTCAAAAGACGTTTGACGTCGAAAGTCGGAAATTTATTTAATTTTTTGTTACCAATATTTATTTGTTTTTCATTCTTCTTAAAATGCAAATACCCTCAAAGAGAAAATTAAAGTTGATTGAAGCAATGGTTTTCTGTTTTGTTACTTTCATATGTAATTCACTTCGAAAAATAATAATAAATAAATAAAACTAAGTTAAATTAAAAAAAATAGCTTTTATTCGAAAAAAAAAACAAATTAAATCACTAAATTAGAATTTCCCATTTTATGCTTCAAGAAATAGTAATTTGTATTTTGTTGCATTTTTAAAGGATATCAATAACTTTTGATTGATTTCGGAGAAGTTCAACATTTATTTATTCTGATTCGATCTTTTTTCCTTACACTTTACTGAATCAAAAATTATTTTTTAAAAATCTTTTCAATAACACAAATTTACCACATTATACAAATAAATTTTCATAAACACACACAAAATATTCCCAAATCGGAGTGTTTTTTAGTGGTTAGTTCTTAAGCTTCGCGTACGCTTCTGTGAATCATAAAGCTTTCTCTATTAT
>BMAW01120921.1:38210-55832 GCA_019974015.1 Nephila pilipes | reverse complement strand
TTACCATTTATTCCACCCCATAAGTTGCTTCTGCGAACGGATTACAAAGTAATTGTAAATATAACTGCAAAAAAATAAGCATTTCTTTTGGCCAAGAAAGAGCATTGTTTCATATATAGAGAGAGAGAGAAAAGAGAGTGAAGATATATATATATATATATATATATATATATATATATATATAATATATATATATATATATAGTGTTAGATATATATATATATATATACATATATATATATATATATATGTATGCCCTCTGTTGCAGAGAACTGAAAAGTCAATTAATAATAAAATTAAATTTGAAATGACAAAAAATTAACATACCACATAAACGGCTATTATTCGATTTACGCCAGCTCAGATGTCGTCCTCATCACTTGACCAAGGTTCAAATCGAGGTCCGTCGCCTCGTGTTGCTTTTTTGATGCGACGTTCAACCGACCTTAAAGTGTATAGAAACGGAACGGATTATCCATTTTTAAATAAATTTTAAAACTATGAAGATCAAATCATAAAAAAATACTTTGCAAAAAAAACGAATGCAAAATCCATAAATTCAAACCCATCCAACAGCTGCAGCCTTTTAAAGTTTTATTTTTCTTTTGTAAAAAACGAAATACGCTAAGAGCCTGTCTAAGTGCTCCCTCTACATTGGTTAAAAAAGAAAGAAACCAGTCATGAGGAGAGACGTTTCAATATTCTGAATTTATACCTTTAACAAAAAATGATGTTCTGAGTACACATTATTTTATCTCTAAATGCTTTATGGTCTCCATACCCCCACGCGCTTTTAATCTTCCAGACAAGTGATAACACCATCTTGCGAACCCATTTATTGCTCAACAGCTGATAATAGGTTCTTTGTTGATTCCATCAATCAACGAAAAGGCAATGGTATTGGTATTTAATGGGATATGGAAAACCAAAGAATTTAACAAATAATTCCGCTGAAAAAACGTTATTAACAACACATGTGACGAGAGAATTAATAAAAAATAAAAAAAAAAAAAATAATGTGATCCAAAGTGTTTCTGAATAATGTAAACAGCCCATGGTAAAGAAAATAGTAGTTTAGTTGTATACAGATGCCATTTACGTTTCATCTTTTTGAGAAATAAAGAAATAAAAATTGTAACCACATCGCAAGAAGAAGAAAAAAGGATTTTTCCAGCACATGCAACTGAACGAAGTATAATGATGTGTGTGTTTTATAAAAAATGCTGTTCTGAAGATGATAAAAATAGTATCGAGGCCTTTACAATCTAGTATTTTAGATACTGGATGAAATCAATTGTGACTAAACAATAAAATCTACACTTCCCAGAAGTATTTTTAAAACCATGATGGGAAAATATAATAAGTACCCTTTAATCCTTCACTTTCAGGACCACGGTCATGCCGGATTATTGAGCGTCAACATGATTTTAGTGGGATATCTCAAAGATAAAAATTTAAACTATTTAAACATGTGTATAATGTGTAGCTGATGTAAATAAGCGACGAAATGTTTCAACGTAGCAGCAACTACAAAATTAAATTCAGACATTTAACATTAATTTGATTGAATATTCTTGTATTGATTTTTAAAAAAATGCATGAAAGAAAAAATAATACGGTACAATGATAGTTAAAACAAGTTGTAGTAAGCTACTCTAGTCACGTGCTTGGTCTACATAATTTCATTAGCAGTTTAACACCAACAGGGCTTCGAACAAATTATACTGTACAGCACACTATATGCACACACTGTACTAATATCGTGCAAACCTGATATGTAACCCTATAGATAACAATAAACAATGGTCGAATTTGTTTGAACTGTTTGAATCTCTACCATTAAATGAAATGAATGTAGATAGGATTAGATTTAGTAAAATGTAATGAACAGGATTGAGGAAACGTATATATCAGCAGAAAAGCATTTAATACTGAAGTTGGTAGTGCAACATCGGTGTTGGATCTGAGTTGAGTAAAGAACCTTTGGTGTAATTTCAGATGCTACTACATAGGGTTAGTGATTCGAACCCTCTACTTTAAGTAAGGCCTCGAACCCAAGTGCATTGCTAAAAGAAAGATTTAATTATTTTAATATTCCAATCAGACGCGTATAGAAATTACGACCACAGGTAAAGTAGTTTGGAGATCAATATTGTGTCAATATTTGTTAATCTTTTTAATATTTGAATAAAAGAACTTGAATGTTATCACTGTGTTAAATTTCTATTAATTAAGACTCCATAAATTAAATGATCATATAATAAGATTTTTTTTTATATAATGGGAAGTAAAAAGATAAAATAATGAAGGAGCTTCAGAACAGTACTTATAATTCGCTAATACGAGCATGTATATACAAATGCATTCAAAGTGTTTCATAATTCCATCCAGAGTTTTAAAACTTAGTTAACGATTCATGTACTTATCACTAAAAAAAAATTCTTAAATTCTTCCCCTCCCCCTGCTTTCGTAATTCTCATCGCAGCTAGAAAAAATAGGTACCTAAAATCTTGACTATAATACGCACATGTGTATAATACGCATGCTTGATTAGGCCCTAAATTTTCGGAAAAAAATAAAATTCGAACATAATACGCACTCATAACTTTTCAATTATTTTATTTAAAAATTGCTTAAGTATTTATTAACATCATTAAAATTTTTAATAAAAAGAAACTAAAACGTCACATTTAATAGAAAAAACTTAAATTTTAACACAAAACAAACAATACCGCCAAATTGTCGGTCTTAATCAATTTCACTATAACACAACTAATTTATAGTTATTGCGTCCAATTCATAATTATTGGTGCCGTCGTAATATGCGCCATGTACTGTAAGTTCTCGTCTGTGTAAAAGAACAACTGTGCAACACGAGTGATATAACTATCTTTTACAGCTGCTGCATATCCGTTGTTCAATGTTTAAAAATCTTTTAATTTTTACACGAGTATTATACGCACCCTTATTTTTAAGGACCAAAATGTGGGAAAAAGTGTGTATTATAGTCAAGATTTTACGGTATAACTGTTAATGGCTAAAAATTAAATAATGTTTAATGAATTAATTAGCTATCGTCTAAAACAATTTTCCCATCGTGGAAACTTTTTTCCCATGCAGATTTGCGTAGAGAATGGTCTAATAGCATACGTTCCAAATTACATTTGAATCCGATCTTTAGTTCCTAATATATTTGGGGGAAACATTAAGGAGCTATACACACATAATATTACTTCCGCTAGAATGATTCATAATATTCTCCCCATTTTCCAATATCACGCGATAAGAGGATCGATAATTAAAATTTATAAATTAGTATTTGCCCTTATAAAACTTCGCGATTTCCCATCAGAATATTCATTTAGAACATTTCTTCTACTATTGAGAAAAATTACATGGAACTTACGATTAAGGAGTTTAATAGCATTCGATATCTAAATATCTAAAACATTTCGATATGTTACAATTCCATTTTTTAATTCGTTGTATTGATATGTGTTTGTAATTCATATTTTGAATAATAATATTATCTTTTTCATTTTCTTATATTTTAAGCACAGGGGGAAAAAATGTATCGCTTTAGTGCGAAAGACTTTGAAAAGTGTTGAATACAAAAACTTTTATCATCAAGTGCCTGAGACACTCATTTAACATTGGGGAGCCCATTTTTTAGACCCCATAGCTCCAACAAAAATTAACAAAATTTGAAACTTAGCTTAATTTTAAGATGAAAAATCAGATACGGAAGGGGATCAGATTCCACATTTAAAAAATTATGTTTTAGAAGTTAATTCATTATGTTAATTAAATTAATTTATCCACTGAGATTATAATATAGATCCCTTTCAGCCATTAGCATTAATATCAATTTTGTTTAGCAGGAAGAATTAGGGAAGTTATTAAAGGGTATCTTTTTTTTACTCTAGTTTGATTACATAAGTTAGCTAGCTATATGAAAGAATACACCACACATTTGAATGAAGCATCTGCGATTCCCGGCATACACGACATATTTTATTTAGCTATCTTTGTACACGTTTCAGGCACAAGGTTTACTGTCTCATCATGGCCGACCCGTTCTTTCAACATCACACAAGTAATCTGCTTCTTTTAACTTGTACCACACATGAAATGTCTTATTTATATTCCATTCGATATTTCTTTCGAAAATTATATTACACTCGTAGTATCACGCATTATATTAAGTGATAACGATGACATAAATAAGCTTTGTGAGAACCAGTAAACACCATCATTGTGCAGGTATCAAGCAACAAAACCTTTAAAATTCAAACTTCCAAGATCTTTTTTTAT
The DNA here is from genome assembly GCA_019974015.1 of Nephila pilipes. NCBI lineage: Eukaryota > Metazoa > Arthropoda > Arachnida > Araneae > Nephilidae > Nephila > Nephila pilipes. The sequence continues at coordinate 51,518 of BMAW01120921.1, read as the reverse complement.
CTTTCAAATAACAAAGAAAAAATAGTTCATATATTACTTTTTTAAATATTAAAGGAAAAATCCTTCTTTAAAAAAATTTTTTTTTCGTCCCACCTTTATGTTTGAGCATTAATGGAAATACTAGGAATGATATATATTAAATTTTAAATATTTTAAATCTTTCTCTCCTTGCAGAAACTTCATTATCAGTTTCAAGTTTTTCAAAGGTTTTTTCTACATTTAAAAGCCAAGTAGTTAAAAGAGTTATAAGTATCATTGATATTTTCTCACAGCTCGCAGGGTGGGTAAGAAGAGGGTATTTTATCTGAAAAAAAGTAGATAAATGTATGTTATTACTATAAATATGATAGTATATTTTCTTTCATAATTATGTTTTCATTCGTCGTTTTTCAGTATTTTATTTTATTAGGTTCTTTCTTTTTAATAATTTTTTTTTAAGAAATCGCAAATTATTCCTGCGTATTTTTTTCTCTGAATATTTGAAATCGTTTGGTTTTCAGGAAAAATTTCATATCCAACACGATTTTTAAAACAATATTTTCGAAAGTTGGAAATATTTTACAAAATCTACTTTTAGACGAGTCACTTTTGAGTTACCTTTTCGCTATCCATTAACCGAATTTAAATTACCTCACTTTAAACTTCCGTCAACATCTATGAGTATTTAAAAGTGTTTTTCTATTAATTTTCATAACTCTGAAACAGTAAAATTTATATTAGCTGGATAACGGAAGAAAAAAAACTTCGAAATTATCTATTTAAGATCCTACAAAGTGTTTTAATGAAGAAAGTGAATATAAGTTATGAATTGACATCATTATTATGATTTATTTCGCTCAAGCTGAGTAAATTTGACCGATGATAGTGAAGCAAATCGAAATAATATTACCATTGAGGAAATATTAGATGTGTGGTTTTAGTATCACTATCATGTTTACATCAAATTTAAGATTACGTACTATAAATTTATTTGAAAATCAAAAAAATTATTAAATGAGGGGGAAAAAACTTTAAAAAAAGATTTCTATTGCAATAAAAGAGTTGAATCTTGAACGATCCTATAATTTTATTTGAAAATTAGATACTTTGAACAAATTATAATCAGCCATAGATAAAGAAATCAAGTGCTGATGAAAATGAAAGCGATTTTGTATTACTTACATCCTCAGTGACTTTGCTTGTTTTTTTAAAATTTTCCCACGCTGATTGGTGACAAACATTTGATTGATGAGGAAGACTGTCCATATAACACGCACTATGTTAAAAGCATTTTCGTGTTGTAGAACCCATACATTTTATATCAATAACATGACTCTAACATAGCGCAACATCTATAAAATGCGATTTCTTAGTAAAATTTGTCATTTGTAGGTTAGCTGAATAAAAGTTTAAATAGAGGTATTTGTATTGCGTTTTATTTCATAAAATCATTTTTTTTTTTCATGCTATTGATTACAAGTAATTATTCTTTTAATTTCTTAATTAAAAGTTAGCATTGTGACATAGAACACAATGCCATTAGTTCCTGCTATTTAATATAAATATTTGGAGAACCTAGTCCTTACAGACTTTATACGTCCAGAATGTATAAGATTGTGTGACATGACAAGTGATGAAATTTGTCCAGAAATAAAAAAAAAGGAGGGAAAAAAAAAATTCGAGAAATACTTATGCGTAACTCTTGGAATTAAAAGTTAATGTTAAAATAATGCTTGTACAATAAAGTGCTGTTGGACGGTATTTCTTGAGTGTGACGTTAAGGCTTCCTTCGAGTGATTCCGAAAGTAAGAATCCATGAAAGTTCCTACTGGGAGGGGGTGTTACTTAATGCGGACGAAATACTCATGCAATACTGGTCATGGAGCAGAAGTAACTAGTTCTCTTATAAAAAAGAAATTACAAGCTTTATTTTTCTTAATTTTCATTATTTCGCTTGATTTCATATTGGGAACTGCTTAGATGCTTTTAATTTTTCAAATTTTGCTCTAATTTTTTCCATTTTCTTATATTTATGTTTTGACAGCTATCATGACCTTCAAATATGACCTCACAGTGTAATAAATATTTCCTCTAGCAAGTATTGCGACTTGTTTCCTCGCCCGCAATCGGCGCACGATTCTTCCCCTATCTTCCCCTATCTTCCCCCCTTTATAAGCTAGAGAAAACGAGAGTAATTTGATCTTTGAACTGTGTCGTCCTTTTACACGTCCCTAGTAGAGGGGGGGGGGGGGGAAGAGAAAGAATCCAGCAACTCAATGGATTTCTTTCCTTCCTGAGACTATTGCCCTTCTGTGTTGTTAAAGTATTTCAAAGCTATCCCAAACTGGGAAGAAACTGGCTTTTTCACTGATTCAAAAATAGTCATTAATCACGTTCGATAACTTTTATTTTACTCTTTTTTTTACACCTTCTAATTTCAAAAATCCATCTCTACTATTTCATGTTTTTAAAAATCGTATCACTTGATTTATAAAAGATTGACAATGCTAGAGAAATATCTTCATCGTATACTGAATAGGAAATAATTCAAAATTTTGTGCACACTGATTAATCATATAAAAATAAATTTTTAAATAATAAAAAGCGCTATACAAAGTGTTACAAAGGACAGATTTAGCCACCCAAGGTGAGCTTTTTTTTGTAATTATTATTAAATTACTCAATTAAATATAAGAATTAAAGAAAATGACGAAATATAGAAAAAGGGGCAACAGTAAGCTTTACCGATACTAAAATTAAAGGAAACTATAAGTTATTAAATTGAATATATTTAAGTTATAAATGTAGTTAAATTTGTAGCAAACGATTTAAAATTGCAAAGTGATCTCCTACGCGAAAAGTGATCTGGTTTGCCAAAATTGATTCAACTAAAATAAATTCCCTTTGGGTGGCTAAAAAGCTGATACCTGGTCAGAATAAATTGTTGTAATGCATGTTAGTTTGCGGTTGTATTAACTGAAATAATTATTAGAATTTTTTTGATGATTTTGCATCCAACTCCCATTGCCCTAATAGGAAAGACAATTTATATCAAGTCACTTGCTTTTATTAAGAATTTGATTTTTATAACGAAAAAATATAGATTGTAATATATATTTATTTTATATTTCTATAGCTCTCGTGTTGCTTCTAGCGCGAGGTTAATAAAAACTAAACTAATTTTATATATTTCTCTCTCTCTCTCTCTCTCTCTATCTATCTATCTATACACACACACATATATATATATACTTTTCATTCACTTTTTTTTACAAAATTTTATTTGGATTATTCTCATATAGAAAACAAAAGTTTTAAAATCCTTACCTTAACTCAGTTTTTGTTTTTAGTGAAACAATTATCTATAACAGGGGTATTCAACCTTTTACATTTTGGGAACTCTTAGAGCATACCGTATTCTTGAAGGAACTTCTTGATCAAAGTGCAAAAAAATAGGATATCAAAGCTTTAACGTACTCATATTAATAAAATTATTACTGCGTCTTTTTTTTTTATCCATTACAACACAAACTTCTTAATAATATAATGAAGGGAAAGGTAGTTAATGGCATTTTTTTGTTTTTCTAAAATGTATTCTATCAATAAATAAAAGCAACAATATTTTAAAATAAAACAAATTCATTAAAGAGAAAATTTTTAATGACTTGGCTGTAATTGTTTTTTATTTCAGAGTATTTTAACGTCCGGAATAATTGATGAAATCTGCAACCTAATGCCCTCTTCAGCCAAAGAATGGAGACTAATATGTGACCTAATATGTCTCGATTAATGTATTTGAAGCACATGACTTTTATGAAATTTAAGATTTTGTTTTATCCAAAAAATATTTATTTATATTTATTTTTTATAAGCAAACTGCATTTAAGAATTCGAACTTGTATAAAAATTAAAATTTTACTAAAATTTTGGCGCTTTGATTAAGAAAATAGTGATCACTTACGAAACCCCTGTAAAAATTCCAAGGAGCCCTAGGGTTCCTTGGAACCCAGGTTGAAGACCTATGATCTATAACAAAGGTTTACAAAAACTTAAGGTAATGATAATTTTAGTTTGTGACAGGTAATCATAATCATTAACATCACATGTATGCATCAATGTATCATTAACACCACATGTATGCATCAAACACTCACGATAGAAGCTTATAAAACAAAAGAATAAATAGTATGCATGTCAAATATTTGTATTAAGAAATACAAAATTTGTATTTTATTTCCAAATCAAAGGCAAAGAAACTATAGAAATTTGACAATGAACGTACAGTTTCAGGTGTCGTTCAAACCTTGATTAATTTTTCTGAAGTAAATCGCTACGTCATTTATGCAAGCAAATAAATAACTAAATCTGAGCTTTAATAAATCATCTTTTTCTAAAAATATAGTGCTATTTAATAGGAAAAAAATTATACATAAAATATGAACTTTATAGGAAAGCTATATTCTAAAACACTTCATATAATCTTAATCTACATTCATATTCAAAAAATAATTAAATCAACCATAAATTATAACTTTATCTCAATCAAGAGACTTTTGCCCACACAATCTCATCGTAATAGAAATTTGTCGATTATTCTCGACTTTTAATTATGTAAAATAATGTAGTTGAGGGAAAAATTTACACTTATGGATACTCTATTTTTAATTACATGAAGGGAATAACATTTTAGATATGAAATTAGCACGAAATTCATTAGAATCACTCAATAAAAACAAGTACTTGTTTCGTGATAGGATTATTTCTAAAGAATCTAAATTATTCATTTATGTTTTGGCATTGAAACTAAAAAAATTAATTACTGGAAAAGAAGAGACGAGGAAGATAAAATATCAATAAGCGTCTCTACCATAATAAAAATGCAATTTTTCCTTCGTATATATAGTTTGGTGAAATCTCATTTTCTTTATCTACATGAAACGTAATTTTTTATTTTATTTTAGAGGGGCGAAAATAGAATTCAATAAAAATTAAAAAGTTCTACATAAAGTTTTGCAAAGAACAGATTTAAGCCAAACAAGGTGGATCCACTTAAACAATAGCCCTTTAGGTGGTTAATAATAGTAAATCAATATTAAAATTATTTGACCACAAAGCCAAACTAAATATATGTAGTTTGAAATTTTTGAGGTAAAAAAAAAAAAAAAAAAAAAAAAAAAGGCTGCCTCACCGTTTAAAATTCTAAATAAGGTTATTCATTTTCAGTCCTTCCTTGATTCCAGTTCACATATGGTTTAACGTAATACATAAATAGATAAGTAAATAAAATACTTAATTTTTATATTTGTTTCACTTCAATCCAATAAAAAAAATTGGGGGAAATTTATGACGATATATTTTTTGGAAATTGAGTTCATTAGTGGTGGAAGCAAGTATCAGACACATATTCCATATATTTATTTCAATCCAATAAAAAATTCAGGAGAAATTTATTATGATTTATTTTTGAAGATTAAGTTCGTTACTAATGAAAGCAGACATAAAAAAGAAAAGAAAAGTTAATTTTAGGAAACTGGTCAGGTACGATATTTATACGGTATAGAAAACAATAGCCCCTTGGGTGGGTAATATTTATTGGCAGAGCTTCATTCATATAATATCCATTTAATAATTTTCATTCTGCATTAGTTATTAGACTAAAAAGAGAAGGAAAGCTAATTCGAAGTCGAAATCTGAAAATTGAAGGATTGAATATTTATTAGCGTCGCAATTAGAAAAAACATGAGAGCTATTTATTGTTTTTTAAATTTGAAACACGGTGGCAGTTCTAGGAAAATAGGCCTCGAACACTCGGTTCGACTAAAACATCACTAGCCACAAAATAGCGAGCATAACCATTCGGCTACTCCAGACACTGTTTCAAGGAATAAAAAAATGTTTCCGTTCTTGAGAAATGTATTATTATCCATGTAAAATTGTTCTCATATCTAAAAACCAGAAAAATTTTAATGCAACACTTTTTTTTTCCTCTAGATTTTTCATTTAACCATAAAAATTCGATATATTTTAAATCTGATTCCTACAAATGGAGTTTTGAAAAAATAGTAATAAATGGTCAAGCAAATAATTTATGTAAATGTGCATTCAATTTTATCATAAATAATTCGAGATAAAAACCAAAGTTTTTAAAAACAACGTTTTTTTATGGTGGTAAAGTTTATTAAAAAAAATTATTGAAATGTTAATTAAAACTTGTCTCAAATGTCTAAATATTACATTGTTAGGCGAGTAAGAACGATTCAGAGCCTCTAGCTTTAAGGGAAGTTGGTTAAAATAACGATCGCAAATTTGATGACACACCAAGTGAAATTCAGAAAAACTTTGTAAAAAATTTGAAATTTTTTTTAAAAAAAAAGCAAATTTCTTCTTTTTCTCTCTCTAAATAACGCATTTAAAATATCTATTTTTCATTTTAATAATTCATTAAGTAATTTGTATGGTTTTTTTTTTTTTAAATACTCAGTAAAAATACCATAAAAAACGAAGGATTACTTTTTTTTAATAAAGTTGTATATGAAGCTTACTTTTTAAACACTGTGAAATACCGCATAGATATCTGTATAACAAGGTAGACAAACTTTCAACTGATATTAAACAACTGTAAATAAATCTTTAAAGGGGGAATCCTAAGATCACTTACAAATTTCCCATAAATATGCGAACTTCCCCGGAAGGATTGTAAATCTCCTTTTGTCAACGTGTCTTTACCATGTATCTTTGCGCACTGAGGCGGGACTTTTAATATTGCTTTTTCCTCAATTACTTTTTTTTCTGATTATTCAAAGTGTTTTTATGATCAATTTAGTGCGCCGGATACGAGTTTTCAGATCTTAAATAAAAATTTAAAAATACTTACAAAAATCGGAAGATTAAAAAGTAACACCACAGAAGCCTTCCTTTTTTAATGCTCCTTCAAATGCACTTCATTCCATGCAGTTAAAACAAATATTCTAGATATGAGACTTAAAGTAAGTAACTTCATAGAATTAATATTAGGTACTGAGATTCGTGGTGGTGTGTGGACTGGAGCCTTAACTGAGATGTTTTTTTACTGCGAAAAGGGTGTGAAACAATAGAAAGTTATGAAATGGAGGTGGAGTCGCTATGGGCCAGTCTGGAAGCAGCTACGAGGTGATGAGTGTTGTGACTAACCACAACTTTTCGCATTATATCCAGTTGTCCAATCAAATGCAGCCGCATCGTTTTCCTCCTTTCCTAACCTTGAGCGTGCGTTCAAGGTTAGGAAAGGATCAAGGATCAAAATCCGTATTTACATGCATAGAATTATCGAACAAATAATGCAAAACAACCAGAAATAATTTTGATACTTTATACTGTTTATAAAAAAAAGACTTGGGATTTGTAAATGCATGACCGTCGTGAAAAATTAAAAATCTAAGAAAAAAGAATAAAAAATTTTAAAGGTCAATGAAATAACGTGCACACTCTGAAAGAAAATTAAAATACGTTAAATAATACTACTAGAAGTATGAAAGTTAGCATATATATTTATAAAAGTTCTGAAACCGTAATATAATTTTTTTTTTTTCGATTTTTTGTCATTTTTAGGGTAACATTTTCCCTTAAGTTTGCATGAATAAATAATTCAAAAACGGTAAAAATATATTTTGAAACAGCATTCAACTCATTCTTGTTTGATAGTTTCTTTGCATAATCGCGGTGAAAAGTTAAGTCTTTATCAAACGTTTTAATTACTACTACTCTAGAAAAAAAATTGATTTTTTAGTTGTACTCCAATAACAGTGCTTGAAAAAAGGAGAAAAATGGAATGAAATTAAAATATATCATTAAATGAATTAAGTGTTAGTAAATATAACATTCTATGCACAGTTTAATGAGTGTTAAATTTATTCGAACTGGCCATAATTTTTAAAAAAAGAAAAAAAACTTAAGAAAACATGAGCTGTTATATATATGTGTGTTAATGCATATTTTCAATGTGCAAATTTCAAGCAACGCCTTAAAATATCGCTAAAGAAATATTGTTGGTATAGTTAAAATTTTCCCTCATAATTACACTTATAAATATTCAAGTCACAAACGTATTTTTCTGCACGTCACAGTTTATCACAGTTTTCATTTACATAAATTATGAATCTCAATAAAAATTAAAACAATACAAGACTTGTTTTTTCCTCTGCTATATATAATTTATTTCTGTTATTAATTCAAAAATCATTTATAATATATATGGAAATATTAAACAAATTTTTAATGAATTGAAAGCTTTCTTTCATTTTTCAAATTTCTCTGTTCATTGGTCAATAATTTATTTAGACATTTAGTTGCTAAAAACTTATTTACACTTACGAAATAATCAGTGAAGAGTTTTTAAACGTATGAATTAATAATTCATAATGTCTTTGTATTACAATATGAAATGGTATATAATTTAATTTGATAATTATATCATGTAACAGTTTACTGTGGCTACTGCCTACTACAAATATTGCTAAATAAAGTAACAACATTAATTTTTTCTCGGTTATATTGCATAAGAATACAATAATTTACTTAATAAATAATTAATTAATAATAATTTACTAATTAAATAATAATAATAATTTACTTGAATAATTATATAATGTCTAAGGAATATTTGCTCTCCAAGATAACACCCTTGATAGATTCACCTGTTCAACTACTCGTAATACCGAATTAAGAGTGTCTTACCCAAGTCTTCCCAGGTGCGGTTGCCTCGATTTCATGACTTCACTACGATCACTATCGTCAGCAGCAACTCTTCATCTCGTCTACCACCTACCTGTAAGGCATATATACTCAATGCTAGTGACACTCGACCTCCATCGTGTGAATTTCTTTTTGCTTATATACTTGCCTATCTAGCTTAGTTCACTTTATTCTACCTGCCTCTAATTTGCCTAATCATCTTTCATATTGGTTGGGAAGAAATTGTTATATACAGCAATCAATCTCAATTAAGGTCCCCAAGGTTAGTGAAAAGAAAACTGCGAATAGCCTAACGTCATAAAGGTTATGGTGATGATTTTATGGGATGCAAAGGGTGTCATAGTCATAAACTTCTTGGAATGATTGATTTATTGGCCTTATATTAACGTCGCATTAGAAGCAATACAAAGACTATTGGAGACGGACCTCGGTAATTTTGAGCATCGGTCAAGTGACGAGGACGACACTTGATCTGATTACCAAATCTATCTTGTGAAAATTTATGTATATTTCTTTAAAAATTTAACTTTTATGACGATTGCAAAATATTAAATAAAAATGTTGTCATAATTGAAGACTGGCGAGCATTAGCCTCTCTTTTGGATATTGGTGTTCTTCGATCAAAAACTTCAGAATATACACAAACACAATTTTGATCGACCGAACCGTTCAGGACTTGCAACGAAAAAGAATCTTCACAAGATTTGCAGAGATATTAAAATTCACACAATTTTTTTTTTTTTTTTTTTTTTTTTGCACAAGGAAGGTGCAGTTACTGTTCATTTACTAGAGCAAAAAATGATGAATGAATAATCGCCAGCTCCGATTTATTGTGACGTTTTGTTTTTACTTAGCCAGTACAATTGAAAGTTCCTGAAAGGAAAAATCCTCGATCCCGGGAAATCCCCTCAACACCTCAGCGAAATTCCTCTATTCCCTGCGATTTAAGTAGACTCGTCCAGTTTTCGGTCTCCCATAGGGATGCAAAGCTGCGAACAGACACTAATTTCTCAAACTCATTCCTTGTCCACTTTGCACTCTTTTTTACGTCCTGTTCCTGTCATGATATATGCGAAACAGAAGCGGCTGTTTAGCCGCAGGATCTTCATTTGCCGTAGTATACTCGATGTCAAATTATGCAGAGTAAAAGCGGTTGATTAACCGCTGGGACTCTAAACTACGTAGCATACTTGATGTTAGAATTCCGCCCAATTAGGGGGTAGAGCTTTCTTGTAAGTCTGCGGAATTCTTCACGCGATTATATGAGATGTTGTTTGAAAGTGAGACGTTTATCAAATGTAATACCTAGGTATTTAGTTGGCTCAGACCAAGGGATTTGTGTGTTGTATATGGTGTGAGGTGGGGGGGGGGGAGAGAATTCTCTTTCGTGTGAAAATTACAGCTGCAGATTTTTCAACATTGATTTTGATCTTCCAAGTATTGAAATAGTTTTCGAGCATTTTGAGGTGGAGGTTCAAGGCTTTTGTAACAGTTATTGGATTTTTATATTTTGCGAGCACAGCAGTGTCATCAGCGTAGAGGCTGATAGTGGTGGGGGAACGCTGGGAACGCTGGGAAAGTGTTCGAGCATATAGGCCGCGGAGCGGCCTTCAGGCTCTGGTCGGTGAAATACAACATTACTTTGCGTTTGATTGGTTTTAAAGCATTCTGTATGATGTTATCAGTAGCTGGTCTCTGATTGGTTGTCATGGCGGTCTGTTAAAGTCGGGCTTTTGGAGGTAGTCGCTTCGGTCCGGGGTGGTGCTGATATGCTTGTTTCCAATTGGTTGATGCTTTGCGGAGGTGAGCCTTCCTATTGGCTGCCCTGGGTTGCTGTGATTATGGAGTGGGTGTGTCTGTAAAGATGGGGCGTATGCGGCATTGGATAGTGAAGTGGTATATGTGTGTGTTTTTTAAGATTGTGGATTTTTTAATAGAAAAGAATTGTAATTATAAAATATAAGTTAGGGTGGGTTGTATGAATCAAGGAGTACAGTTCTGGGTCTTTTAGAATTTACTTTTGGGGTGTAGTTTTCTAGATTAATCATATTACTATTATTGGTGAAATTAAGTGTTGCGAAAAATTTTTTGGCTATTTTTTGTATATGTTTCCTGAAGGTGGGGATTTTGGTTGCTTTAAGTATTTCGTTGTTTCTTGTGTACCATCTGGATTTTGTTATCATGCGAAGTGTTGAGCTTTGTGTGTTTTCTAATAATTGGATAGTACTTTTAGCCGCATACGCCCAAACCGGGCATGCATAAGTAATGATAGGTCTAAGTACGGCAGTGTACAGAAGCAATTTATTTTTAATATTCATTTTAGAATCCCGGCAAATTAAGGGGTAGATACTACATTTAGCTCTCCGGAATTTTTCTCGCGAGTGTTTGATGTGTTGTTTCCATGTGAGTTTTTTATCGAGGATTAATCCGAGATATTTGGTGTGCTGAGACCAAGGGATTGTTGTTTTGTAAAAAATTGGTGGTGAGGTGTTTGTATTACGTTTTCTGGAAAACAAGATTGCTGCCGATTTCTCGACATTAATCTTAATTTTCCAGTCGTTATAATATTTTTCTAGTATTTGTAGGTGCTTATTGAGTGCAAATGTGATGGATTTAATATTTTTGAATTTCGCTAGAATTGCAGTATAGTGGTGGGGGAGTAGCTTGGGATGTCATTTATAAAAATATTGAAAAGTATGGGGCCGGAGCAGAACCAATGGGGACAAGCGCCGTGAGGCCGAACAGTACAACAGAGAGAGAGAGAGGTGAGGAACCAATGAGAAAGTTGTATCTTTAGTGGTCTTGTGAGTAATTTTAAAGTTATTCCCCTACATGAAAGAGGGAAATTCTTTAAACTGGAACACTATTTTTTCGAAAAGGTAGTTTCGCTTATAGTATTATACGATTTTCAGAAACGAGTGGTTTTATCTTTACCTTCATAAAAATATTTTGTCCTATTTTGTTCTTACGTGTACATGTCAACTAGGAAGTTTTTTCGTTCAGACTCCTCTTTTAAAATAATAAAATATCAACATTTTTCAAAAAACTTAAGAATAGAATGACTACTTACACGTTCGTGCTGTATAATATATTTAAGGATTCAAGTTATTTTCATTTTTAACTTCATTAAGTATTGCACATAAGAACGATAATTTCAAAATGGTAACAGCATGAAAAATGTTGAAAAATATTACTTAGAAGCCGGAAGAGGATTTGGAGGCTCTACATTACACCTACAAGGCATTTATTACATTCTGGAGGTGGATAGGACCTTTTTGTTCCATTATTTTTTCATCAGAATTTCTTTTAAGGTCAAATGTTCTAAATATCTGTTTTTAGCAAAACGTGTCAGGTCAAAGTGAGAGAGAGCACGCTTATTTACTTTTACTTTTATAGTTATTCTAAAATTCGTCGCTTTTATCTAGTAGATGAAAATATACTTAAAAATATTATTTCAAAAATTCATTACCTTCATCCGAATAGTAGAGAATATTATTCTGTATGCTTTCCAAAGAAAAGATCAAACATGAACTGTCATTTAAGTCCTTTTGACTATTTGTAAATTATTTTAAAATGCCTATATTTATAAAAGGATACACACACACACACACACACACACACACACACACATATATATATATATATATATATATATGTAGAAATCGGGGTGAAGGAGATTGTTCATCCCGAATCCACGATGGTTTGCTCTTACGCAATGGGCTGGTTGTCTAGGGGGTAGTTTCGGATTCCATGTAATGTTGTTGATGATATTCAAAGATGAAGCTTGCAGTAGCTTTACTTGTTTATTAGGAGAGATGATGAAGAATGAAAAGTATTTACAATATTATATGAAAAGTAAGTTGACCAGTTCGTCAGATAAAGATAGATGGCTGCCTCATTTAACCCATATTATCGATGGACGTTGGAACGCGCTCGGGCGTTGAAGTTTACTTCCGACGCGGGTAGCGAAGGAAAACAGAAGCGAAGAAAGTGGCGGCAAAAAAGAGCGTCACTTAGTTTTATTCTCGGATAGGTGGCGCTGCATGAGCTTATCACATGACTCTTGAATCGTGGCGACATCTATTGAGTATCGGAGGAACTGGTTTTACAGTAGATTGAAAAAATAAAATTAATTGCTTATTAATAATTGGATGGAAAATCCTACATATATATATATATATATATATATATATATGTGTGTGTGTGTGTGTGTGTGTGTATATATATATATATATATATATATATATATAAAACAGTTTTCGATTAATGTTTGGTGCGGAATTTACAAATTTACAATAACATGCTGATCGGCCCAGTATTTTATCAGGGCACGTTAACAGGCGTACAGTATTTAGAACTACTGCAAAACTAAACAACAGATTTTCTTGAGAACTTTAACTCCGAAACGTATAGAACCAAAAGGACGGCGCGCCTTCGCACAAAATGTCATAGGCGAAGCAGTACCTGGTGAAGACATTCGGGGGACAAGCAATCCAGTATGGTGGTTTCGAAGAGTTGCCTCTACGTTCACCTGACCTGACTCCAATGGATTTTTTCCGGAAATTAAAAGTGTTGGCAGAAACATAGGAAATGCTGAAA
>BMAW01120921.1:0-30532 GCA_019974015.1 Nephila pilipes | reverse complement strand
AGCATTTTCTCTGCAGCGCTTCTCTGTTTCTGAGTTAATTCTGTGGTTTTTAGCAAATCCTCCTTTAAATTTTCAGATGACACATTTGATGTTTGAACGAACTTCTCTCAACACAGGTCACTGGGGTACATGTAGCCAACACCTTACCTTTCTTAATAATTTTCGGTTTATCATTTACGTTGGCACATCTTACTGGTATGGCTTCTTTTGTAATGTCTACAAGTGTTAAAGCTACTAAAACACCTTTTGGAAAATTCTCGAAATCAGGAAATTCAAGGACTCTAAGTCGAAAATTTTTCTCTTGGTCTGTATATCCCTTCAATATTAGTTCTTGCCTACCAGGTATGGTGAAATCCGATGAAGCAATTATTCGATAACAGGGTTTGATTTCACTTACTCCTTTCCGAAAAAGGGTTATATCTTCCGTTGTAGAATGCAAAGAGCTATCTTTAAAGTCCAAAATAAAATTGTATTTCTCTAAAAAGTCCAGTCCGAGGATAAAATTGTCCGTAATTTTAGCCACATAGACAGTATGACTATATGCGTTATTTCCGAAGGTTATCTTGATGTTCATTTTGCCAATAATTGGAATTTTGTCACCGGTCACAGTCTGGAGGGTAACGCAGGGCGGCGTCCAGATGATTTTCTCATTAAGTTGTTGAACAATATCTTCCCGCATGATAGTGACATTGGCCCCTGTATCGACGATCATACGACAGAGTAATTTATTTACATGGGCTTCAATGAAGAATCCATTTCCGCCTCCACTTTCTGAAAAAATTTGAAAAACCTCAAAATGGGGCTTGTTATTAACTGGAAACCTCCGCCCCGCGAGACCGCCATGTTCTAGTTTTCCCTGTGCTTTGGTTCTAGGTGCGTTCCCAGCTCGTTGATCTTGGCGAGCTTGACAGTTCCGTTGAACATGTCCTTCGGCTCCGCACCTCCAGCACGTTACCTTCGTCTTTTGTGCGTTTCTATTATACTCGACATTCAGGTATAACAGAATATCACGCATTTCTTTCAGAGTATCCACCATACCAGGATCTGAATTGGTTATTTCTGCTTCCCTCACCAGATGTCTGTCCCTTCTTGAAGCTTGTTAGGCAGCCTCGTATTTCAGGCCGTACACTAGAGCTGATTTCAAGTCTTTTAACTCCGCCAATCTGAGAGCCTTCTGAATTTCAGGATCTTTCACGCTATCAATAAAGTATTATAGAGCCAAAGTGTCTCGTACGTCAGCTGGGCAATCGGCAAATGCAAGATGAGATAGCCGTTCTACATCTGTCGCCAAATCTTGGAGAGTCTCACTCTGTCTTTGTTGGAGTGATTTTAATTGCATGCGACTAAAGCCCTTTAAACATTTTTCGCCGAAACGTAGCTCTAGGGCCTCTGTGAGCGCTTCAAAATTTAATTGTTCTTCCTCCGGGACTGTTCTTAAGACATCTGCTGACTCCGTTGGCAAGGATGCAGCCAGTTGGCGAGCTTTGGTGACAGGATCCCAGCCATTTCCATTGGCTACAATTGAGAACTGGGTTTTGTATACCTGCCATGATGTCTTTCCATCATACGTGGAGATCTTGATATTTGGTTTGGCGATATCGGGTTGATCTTGGCTGATTTCTTGTTCCCGAATATTTTCTTTGACGAAATTTGATTTTTCAGCAGATATATCAACCTTCATTGCTTCTTTTAATTTCCCAATTTCTAGTGTTATTTCGCCAAATCTCTCCTCATTCTTCTCGATATTCTTTTCAATTTCGCCAAGTCTTTCTTCATTTTTGTCCACTTTGTCTGCAATAACATCTATCTTGGTGTTAATCACGCTTACGATGTTAGCTTTCATTTCCTCTTGGGTTTTTTTCATTTCTTCTAATAATCTTCCTTCCTATTCTCTCTGACCTGCCTTCATTTCTTTTAAGTTAGAGTTCATATCCATCATAACCGCCAACAGTTGGTTCAAATTTATTTCAGATTCACTTTTTCTTTCTTCTCTTGCTTGCTCTTTTTCGCCAACCGCCTTAATTCGTTCACTTATTTCAGGTGAGTTCTCATCACTCACTTCTCTAATACTTTGTTCACTCTCCATAGCGTCTCTAAGTCGTTTCACTAACTCTTCTTTCAGACCAGTTGTAGGCAAGCCCCGATTCGATAACTGTTCTCGTAATTCTATAACACGCAGTCCAGACACCGATTCAATATCGAAGTCAGCCATTTCATTTATCTTCGCTATTCAACCCCACTTTTGACACCATTTTGTAACGAATTTCACTGTTGGGCTCAGGGATTGAATAGACTTTAATCAGGACAGCGATAAAACAGTTCTTTATTATCAGCCCAATGAAGAATACAATGTTCAGAAAGACATAAGAACAGCCGAAGTCACAGTAATACAACACATCAGTAACACAACGCAATGTACTGATCCAGCGGGGAATACATCAAATTCAAAGCCGTAGGCTTTCGTACTCTTTTCGGCATAAATCACAACGGAATCACGCGTAAAGTAACAAAGGCTCCGAGCGCGTCCGAGCTTCAAGCCATCTGAATCATCACTCCCCATGTTGCATTTCCGTATGCCTTATCTAGACACGGCGGAAGTCGTAGAACATTCCAGAAAATACGAGAACCGCCCTGAACCGGAAGTCGTCAAATATCGCCAAATTTGGCGATTATAAACACATTTTAAATACCAAAATCGTAACAATATATATATATATATATATATATATATATATATATATATATATATATATATATATATATATATATATATATATAATCTAAATTCGCAAGGATCTTTGTTTACTAGAAAACTTTTCGAATCTGAATAAATCTTCGATTTAGTAAAAATTAAGGGAAATTCCCTTTTCTGAGTTATAATAGCTTTCCATTTCCCTCTAATAGTCTCTTTTTTTACAATTGACACTTGCTGTGTAAGACGCGTAACTCTGTGCGCTGTCATGACTTGGAAATGAATTTAACAATTAAATTTCTCCAACATCCCGTAAATGAACATCATGAGTAAATAAACAACTTAGGTTAATTCAACGTAGCGACTGCATTTATTTCAATTACAAAAACAACAAAGTGTAAGTGAATGAAAGCACAGGTTTATTGGTACATATCGGGTCAAACGACTACTTCGCATGTAATTCAAAATGAGTTCGCCACCTTTGATGCACATAGCTAAATTGTCAAAGCGATCGAGGCTCTTATACAATCAGAGAAGTATTCAACTGCAATTACGATTTTTAAATATCGATGATTTTAAAAACTACTCGATTTTATTAAAGAACTAAAATTACAATATACCGAAAGCGCAGTTTAAAACAAAATACATATGGTTTAAAATTTTTATTTCTCATTTCAATAAATCTTAAAGATACCTTTGTGTATCTTATATTCTTCTTTTAAAGAAGTAAATCGTGTTTATACATCGAATAGATTTCATCCAAAACTTTATTGAAGTAAAATATAATTCGTTTGCTTAACAATATAAAATAACAGTTACAAAAGTGAAATATAAGTTGAAATAAAAGAGTTATAATTACATTTATCGGAAAAACTTGATAGCCTTTTTGTGTGACCATAAAATAAAAATTCTAGAAAGTACTTGTAACGTGTTTTAAACTCTAGTCTGGGTAACAGACGAATAATAACCTATTTAATAACAAGCTACATGAATGAAAATAAAAATATGCGTTTGCCAATCGAATGCTGTTAATATTTATGATGTTTAAAATCTCGGAAATTACTGAACGTTCACATGAATAATAAAATATCAAAAGAAAAACAATTTATTCATTCGTACGAATAAATTTATTAAATTAATAAGAACGTTTCTTATATAATCATTCAAAAAAATTCTGAGAGATAATTGATAAAATATTCCGTAATATATTTGTCGAGTAATTTATAACATTAAGGCCTGTAGCATCCAAAGTACTTAACAATTTAAAAAATATTAAACACTAAAAGCACAAAATAAAAAAAATTTACAACTAGAAAAATGTCATTTATCGATAGTATTTTGCATTTTTTATGCAGTTACATCGATAGAAAACGATTTTTACTAACATTTGTGATTAAAATAATTCATACACTTTTCACAAAAATAAATCGATGTTACATGACAACTCATTCAATTCAGATGGTAACAAATTATTTCCATTATAGAAAGAATTTTAAAAGTTAATTAAATTTGTTGGATTAGACAGATTATCTGTTTATAGAAAAATGTTTTTTTCTTAAAAAAAAAATCTTTTTGCTCTAAAAAGATAATACTAATTGTGAAAGTCAATTCGAAATGGCTTTTAAAGGTGCAAAAAATTATAACTTATATATACATTCAGAGTATATATATATATATATGTATATGTATGTATGTATATATATATACACAGCAATTATTCTTATTGTAATACGATTGACATTAAACATCAAAGGAAATGTAAGCGCTTTATATTTGACCAAAATGCATTCAAAAGAATCAAATATATAATAGTAATTTTCAGAAAGAGAAAAGGCAAACTATTTTGTGTGAAATAAAAAAAAATACAAATAAAATGAAAGGCATTGCAAACTCTAAATATAAGAAAAATATATACAAGCAACTATTATTTATGTGTGTATTATACAAGTACATAAATGGGTGAAAAGTTTTTGAATGCAATTAATAACATGCAAAAAAAATTGTATTACATAACTCACATTTTAAAAGAAATCATAAAACGTTATTTTCTGAATTTAACAACTGGTTTAAAAATATTATTGTCTGAGCAGTTATTATATGGTGTGGTGATAAGTTTGACGAATATGATACTGACTCACAGAAACCGTTCTCATGATCTGAATATGATTTACAAAATTAAAAAGTCTGCCGCTGAAACGTCACTGTGTGTGATGTTAATATGAACAAGCATCTATTAATATAATACATGGATATTATGAATGATTTATCCGATTTCAAAATGTCATTTTTTCATAAATAAACGAAACAGAATGATAAGTAATACATACATGCAAAGGGAAAATTGGTAAGTTTTTTTTACAAGTGTTCCATATGTATAATGTCGATTCTATGCATAAACTCCTGCCAAATACGTTGTAAAGTGTCAGTGGTAATTGATTGCACAGCAGCAGAAATCCGTTGTTTAAGTTCAAATAAATTTATGGGTATTCATGGCTCATACATAAACCACCAAAGAAAGAAATCGTATGGAGTCATTTCAGGTGACTTAGGAGGACTGCTGTGTAACATCAACTCATCTGGTTCACGTCAACCGATCCAACAGAGAGGTAGCCCCATGAAAGCTTCTAAAACAGCTTTCGAGAAATAGTTTCTTGAAGAACGCGTGAAGGCCTTCCATTATTCACAGTTTTCCTTTGTATTTATGTATTACTTATCTTTTTGTGTCGTTTATTTTTGAGAATATGGAATTTTGGTATGGGATGAATCATTTTGAATAAATAACTCTGTATAACAAATAACTTTAAAGTTTGCTTTTTTTTTACTTGCATTAAAACAGAGGTCTTCAACTTGGGTTCCGTGGAACCCTAGGGATCCCTAGAACTTTCATAGAGATCCCGCAATTGATCACTACCTACTTAATCAAAGATCCAAAATTTTAGTAAAATTTTAATTTTTTATAGAAGATTGAATTCTTAAAAGAAGTTTGCTTGTAAAAATAAATATAAATAAATTTCTTATGGATAAAATAAAATCTCAAATTTCGTAAAAGTCATATCTTCATATACATTAATCGAGACACATTAGGTCACATATTAGTATCCGCTCTTCAACTCAGTCGATTGGGCACGCAGTTAAAACTAAAATTTAGTCAAGTTGATATTATGCATTTACGAATTGACAATTAGAGAAGAATATCCTGAATTTGCTACAAAATCTGAGAAACAATTATGTCATTTGTTTCAACCTACATATGCAAAATCTCTCTCTCTTTGTATTCTGCAATAAAAACAAAATACAGAAATAGATTGGATGCTGAAGAGGTCATTAGGTAGCAGATTTCAACAACTATTCCAGACGTAAAAACATTTTGCAATAAAAAACAGCCATAGACAAGTCATTAATTTTTTTTCTTCTTTTTACTAATTTGTTATAGTTTAAAATATTTATGCTTTTGTTTATTATTCATAGAATATATTTTAAAAATCATAAGCTATCTTATCATTCATTATTTTACAAAGATGCTTGTATTGAGATGAAATAAAGATGTAATAATAATTTTGTAAATCTATGTAAGATAAAGCTTTGATATCCTATTTTTTCTGGACTATAATCACGAAGTTCCTTCAAGAAAACGGTAAGCTCAAAGGGTTCCCCAAAGTGTAAAAGGTTTAATACGTCTGCATTAACTAAAGTATTTTCAACAGCTTTGTACAAAATAATTTTGTTTTTTTTCCAACTCAGAATTGCTTTCTTTTTTCTGCAGTTTTCGCTTTCCGCATCAATGAATATTGCAACAATCCAAATCTCGAACAATACCTTACATGAAAAGATTCTTTTTTTCCCCCATGAAACATAACGTTCAGAGTCTGAGAGTTATATATAATAACACCTGAGCGTATACTACAATCTCGTCATCAATCACTGAATTTAACAGGTGTAGAGAAAAAATGGTCATTAGAACGTTATATTCCTTCTTTAATAACATGATCAGAAAATACAATCGAGATACCTACCCCCACCTCTTATGTGGAATTTTGTGTGAAAAAATAATGAATAAAACATTGATCTAAGTGCAATTTTTTTTTAAAAAAAAAAACATAGTAATGCTTCCACGACCACCACTTTGCTACCACTGGTAAGACTTTGTCTCTGAATTTCCCCTAATTTCTCAGCTTCACCCACAAATTTAATTATTATTATTATTATTATTTGAAGTATCCGAATGGAGTTACTTTGATGTCATTATTCACAAAACTTCCCGGGGGGGGGCTATACGTTCGTCTCAGATTTTTTCCTCCTGTAATTCTGGAATAGGCCGAACTCTTATCTGTGATGACTCAAAGGAAATTAAACAACTGTTAGTTTTAAAATAATAATAAAAAAAAGTACGCTTTGTTGGCAATTCAAGATTCGTCTGACCGGTTTTTTTCATTTCACCCACAATTTAATTGTGGGTGAGATCTGTCTTGCATCTCTAAGCTTTAATGTGTTTATTTATGAAATAAATGTATTTCTTTTTTTAAAGCTCTTGTGGAAAAATTAGAAACATAGCAAATTCTCAACATCGTAGATAAATTCAGACTTTCAAATATAAGAGCAATATATTTATTTAAATTAATTTGCTTTTTATTAGTGTAATGATTTCTAACTCGGGCCATGGCAACAAAATTTGTTAACCCGATGCGTTGCTAGGCCCTTTCCAGGTCCAAATCAAATAGGCTTTCTCGATCTAGAATGGCGCATGCAATCGAAAATTATTCTATCTTGATGGGTGATTTAAGAGAATCTAATCCTGGGATACATTAAGAACGGCCCTTGGACCAAATTTGATTCTTGATCGACTTGTTGGCCGCCCAAAGCCCTGCGTGTTTATCTTATTTCGTCTTAAAAGGAGATTTAAGTAAATATAAGTAAAAAAAAAATTATACTTAACTTTTATTTAAAGATGGACTAAAATTTATAAAAATATTTTTAAAATGCAAAATAATATATAATCTATTAAAACTTAAGGTGCTTAACTAAGGTACTTTGGTAAAATTACCAATAAACTAAGAACCAGAGCTACTTCATATGAGAATAAAAGAAGTATTAACGCCTCAAGCTCAAATAAAATATTTATTATTTTACACTTGAAAATTATTTGTATACCTTTAAATAAGTGATCGCGGTAGCCTAGTGGTCCTGGTAGTGGACTCGCGGTCGGCAGTTTTTGTCTAATTGAGGCTCGAGTTTCGTGCCACAAAAGACCCGCAGAGGGGCTGATGCACGCTAAATCTGTCGAGGTTCAAAATCCTCCCGTTGGAGTGGTATGGAAATATGGAGAGGGTAGTGCCAGCTCAGGAGTCGTCCTCGTCACTTGACCGAGATTTAAAATTACGAAGTGTGTTGCATGTAGACCCCGTGTTGTCTCTAGTGCGACATAAGAAAACCAAAACCAAATCATCTTTAAATAAAAGCTAATTACTTAATACATTTAATTTTTTAATATGTGATTAATTTTTTTACTTATGTTTATTTAATTCTTTTAAGTCTGTATATTTATTTAATTCTAAGGGGGTCACTTCTCGCTCAGTTTTCCTATCTCCATAATGTTAAAAATGACCAAGTTCAAGGAACATTTTTAAAAAATTGACTGGTTGTAGAGTTACCAATTTTTTTATGTTCACATTTACTGTATAGTTATTATTATTTTAATGAGAGTTTTTTTTTTTTTTTTGAAATTTCAATTAGTTTTTTTTAAAATTATTATGTGGAGTAACGCGTGAAAAGTTAAAAAACAAAGAAAATTTGTGAACATTTTAACTTCTAAAATTTTTTTGAATAATTTTTTGACAAAATCTCTCATTAAATTATTCTTTATGTACTAGTAATACATGCACTAAGTTTTAAAGCTATAATATAAGTAGAATTTTAAAAACGTTCCTTTTGTGTTGAAATTTACACTTTTGAGAAAATGCAATTTAAAGTAAAAACTTACCATTTACTAATGCATACCAGCACCATAGTTTGGATTGCTTGGGTCATCTGCTAAATCCTTTTCTCGTCTACATTTTAATAACCCTTTTTTTTAATCCTAGCTCCTTTTTTTTTTTTTTTGATTCTATGTAAAACTGCTTTCTTTATGCAAACACGATCTGCTTCTTGTAATACTCAACATGTATAAAATCCACATTGAACATTTAACAAATTTAAAACTTTTAATTTTGTAATAATCCTTGATTAAATAGAAATATTGCTTCATACTCTCCAGTTTTTAAAATTCCTAATTGTACATACACATTTTTAGGGATAATGGACCAGATGATGCTATTTAAACTTTCTTTATAATTTTGAGTTTTGCCAAGTAGGCATCTAGAGAGTAATTCAGGACTTGACAAATCTCTAAATATTTTAAATACAATTTATAACGACAACAGGTAAGTTATGTTTATGTTTGTATTGTTCTTTAATTATGCCCCTGCTATATCCACACCACGAGTCATCACCTGTGGGGCAAAGACCGAGGTACTGAGTATATCGTAACTTGTGCAATGACTCTGAGCGATTGAAGATCCGAAGTGCACCATCAACTTTTATCCCTTCACTATTTCCAATGTAATTAGTGGAACACTTCTCCCTGCGTGTATTTCCATTCCTCAAATTACACGAACATCTGGAAAATATTTCAGCATCAATAATCTTTCCAGTTTCGATACTAACTGCAATCACGACACGATTTAGTGAAACATGCCCCCTCTTTAGCCAGATGCCATCAATAGCCAGGGGTACATTTGGACTTCCATCATTATCATTTCTTTAGCAGCTATTGCCATAGAAGCTCTTGCGACTTCCTCTGTCGCATCATTTAATGCTTGGGTTAACTCATAAAAACGCTTAGTTGGGGGAGGTAAATTCATCACTCCGCAAAACACTTTCGCAGCAGTAAACCCTTTTAAAATTGTTCTCATAGCATAAGACAATCTTGTATTAACTTAATACACATTAGTGTCTCTTTCATTAGTTAAAGTCTGAGTGACTGTAGTATTAAGGACCGGTTGTTTGAAACCACAACTTTCACAACATATTAATAGTTATGTAACCAAACCTTGGATTTGACGACCAAAATTAATATGGATAACTTGGTTTTTGCATTTTATGCTTAACACATATAAATTTAAGAAACCAGTAAACAGAGAAATGTAAATTATTTCATTAAATTTATCAGAAGAACTCAAAAAAGCTTCATACTCTCCAGCATATTTACCTAACTTTGACTTCGATGCTGATTTCCTCATTTTCATAGTTACTTATACTTCTCTAACTTTAGATTAATTATTATTTGATTCCAGACTGCCTCCTCCAAAATTCTTTTTCTTAAATGTTCAGGCATCAAACCGAGGCATAATGAAACATATAATTGAAAAAACAAAATTCCAACAGATGAAATTGTCTGTATTTGATGAGGCCAAAATAGCACATTGCGTACGATATGTAAACAAATTGCTATTACTATTCCCTTCAATTATTTCCTCAACAAGTTCCTGATAGAAATAAATAGTTTTCATGGATTTAAAATCATTTGATCAGGCTGGGAAATAGTATGTGTATAATGTTTTCGTTTCAAAGGGGGGGGGGGCAATCAGCTGTGTTTGGGTTCTTGACAGATGTAAACAACTTTTTTAAAAAAGAATATTTAAAATACTTCTAATTCAGCTAGTACAAAAATTTAAATTGCATTGGACGCATAAAGATTTGTAGCTCTCTTTTCTATCAAAAAAATTGAAAAAAAGATTTTTTTTCACCGATTTGCCTAAAGTTACCCTCTTGGTTAAAACTAAAAAGCATTTATATGAGCTATATGCGTGTACAAAATTTTGTCTTAATTGGACGTTGTTAAGTGCAAGAAGTTCACTTGAGCATTTTCTCTTTGAAGAGCGCAAATATTTTATCTTCAATATTGATGTTTTAAGTATTATATTATATAATTCGTTTTTATTTGTAATATAATATTTTTCACTGAAAATATTGTGAAATTTGTTAGGTTTAGTTGTGTGATTCTTGATTTATTAATTTTAAATAATCTTCATTGCAGTACCCCGATAATACTTAATAACAAATTATAAAAGCAATTACATAAATAGGAAAGGTTAAAAAAAGCCGAAAAAGAAACAACAGACGGTAGTATTAAAACTAAAATCTCCATAATAGTTACGGAATTATGAGAAAATTATTTAATTTAATGAGAAAGAGCCTCTAAAGAGAAAACTTAATTATCAAAGAAATTACCTAGAAATTTTCTGAAAAATTCTTCCTAATTATTTATGATGATCATCCACAATTTGAATTTTTCGATTAAAAATGGAAGATTATTTTTTCCGAACTATAAATTTCGTTAAGAATAATAAGCAAGGGATTACCCTTTATAGTAAGGAAATTTAAGAAGAACGTCAGGAACTTGGATTCCATGTAAATAGGATAAAAAGATTCAAAAAATCGTTACTCACTAATTATATCAGTTCCCCGATAACCAGGTGAACAAAATATGCGAACGAGATTTATTTATGCTCTCACATATCGTTGTAAGAGTTGACAAATTTATGAATAAGAAAGGTCAACACAATTGTCACGACCTAGCATTATCATATATAAAATGGAAAGAAAAAAAAAATGCTCATTCTGAGATTAAAATCACCGACACTGAAAATGCCCCGACAAATATATGTTCTTCGCGCCAATCCATTAAAAAGATAAAGAAATTTAAAAGTTGTCTTACATTCCCACTAAATATTATCAAGGAAAGAAGCTGCAAAAAAATCTGAGAAAGCGAACAATTTCCGTTTAAGTGCCCAAATTAGATAGAGAGAGAAAAAAAAAGGTCTCAATTCTAAAGAGGAAAGACAAGAACAAAGAGCATAAATAAAACAGGTCTGAAAAAAAAAATTATACTGTATAGAATATTTTTGCTGAATTATATGTTTTAAAGTGTACCGAATCAATAAATGACCTCCATTTCTCTCCATCATGAAAAGTTTTTTTTTTTTTTTTTTTTACAAAATAAGAGAGTTTGCAACAAAAAAAGCACGCAGTACTTTAAAAAACTCACCATTTGATTTCAGTGAGCGAAACATATTATTTCTTGCAATTAATCAAAAAAGCTTTTACGGTACATTCTCACATTTTATGTTTTCTCTCTTTTTTTTTCATCCAACAGTAATCAGGTAGCATATTGACGTCACATCGTCTTTTGTATCGTCTCTTGATACCATTGAGACCCTGGTGAAATCTTTCACCAAGTGCTTAAGAAAATAGTTATTATGGGAGTGTAAGAAAAAAAAACTATTTAGCTTATCTTGTATCCTTCATCTTTATTCCTTTCGCTACCAGAGGAAGAAAAAAGAAGTGCTTCTCTGGGCCCGCGGCTTCTTACCGCGGAATGTCACGCTGTGCCTAGACGATTTTAGAAATTAAGCCTAATTCGCGAAAAAAATTCCTCTAAAATCGGCTATTCATTAAAATATTTTGGTATTTACATATATTATTTAAAATGCCATAAACTTAATATATACGACAGAAAGAAAAAAAGATTTAATCGAAAATTGTATGTTTTTTACATAAAATAATTACATAAAAATCATATCTTTTAAGGAGATGCAAAATATATTTACATTTGTTACATAAATTTAATGGGGTAATTATGTACCATTACATGCATTATATATATATATATATATATATATATATATATATATATATATATATATAAATCTTATTTCGCTGTATATTATATTTATAAAAAAAAATAAAATTCAATGTATAGTCCAACGTCACATTCGTCTTACTATATATTGACACTTCACGCAAGATTTTGAGACAAGGCACATTCTTCGTCCTTTTTTTTTTTTACTTTAATGTCTGTACAGATTTGGATTATTTTCGTTAACATCACTGTCAGATTCATTCTTAATTTTCATAAATCTCAGTATCAGATAAAAACTTTCTTTTCGTCATGAGTGTCGCTACAAATAAAAACCGACCGAATGAAACGAACAGCTGAGAGCATCTGCTACCAAAAGCCCTAACCCCCATGAAGAGCCATAAATTCTCCTTCGAACTTTTAAGAAGCAAGCAAGAAAGAAAAAAGCAAGACAAAAGCAAGTGAACCCTTTAAATCATGTCATTACATTAAAAGAGCCGCGCCGCAACACGTGCTTTTAACAATTACCCTTCTCCTGGTAGCCAGAAGTGAAATCCAAGCCCATATCACCAAGGTCAACACTCCAAATAACCTATCTATATAGATTTCGTGGTATTGTAATGCCACATAGTAACATTAAAAAAATCAAATAAAACGTTCCCATCAAGCGTATCTCTATTGATACGTTGGTCCGTAGAAGACACTCACGGAGCGAATCAAATGTGATACGCTGGGCACAGGAGAGCAAACGCGAGCCTATCGCATGTGATACGCTGGAAGCGAACGGGTTATACGCAGTCAGTTGCATTGTGCAACGGGTTTGTAGTTGGGGTCTTTAGTATTCACCAAAAACTTGTGCGCTACATTCTTGAAAGAGTCCCGATCTTCTTTTTCGTATTCTCCTTAGTTTCCAAAAAGAGCGGATCAGATAAAAATTTTCTTTTGTCGAAACCAGTAAAAACTACCTCTTTAAACTTGACTTCAGAAAATTTCGGGAACTTGGAACACAGAGTTCTGAAACATTCTCCATCTTTTGGCAGTGACTTATCTATCAAACTGCTACAAATGCCCCAATTTAATATGAAGAGGTGGTAATTAAACATTTTCTTACAGAACCTAGGTTGTATTGATTAAGGTTTTTTTTTTGCAGGAGGTAAAGGCGTCTCAGTATAGTTAGTATATTTGCGTCCAATACAATTATCAGGCTGTACTGTCCCACAAGTATAGAAAGCAGGGATATTTTGTGTAACCTACCTGTTGGCCAACAACATAGTTAATTTTTTGAAGTCTCCGCATAACCAGATCATTACCCAGTATTACGATTTTATAATTGAGCTATACAAAAAAGTAACGTAAATAAGAATAAGAAAACTCTGTGCATGTGGTGAAACGTCCAAAAACCAATATATATCGAGCTTTGGAAACCTAACAAAAAGCTCCATTCGGAGAGATACTGTCAGCAAATGGATGATTTAAACTAAGCACTGAAAGAAAAGAGGCCGACGATGTTCTATATGACACATATTGCATCATGATAATGCCAAACCACATGCTGCTTTGACGATTCCTCAAAAAATCACAGAGTTGGGCTGGAAATTTCTGTCGCATCCACCATACTCCTCAGATCTAGCACCCTCTAACTATATCTTATTTCCCTACAAAAAAATTTGAAAAGAAAAAACTTCAAAACTGAATCATACGTCAACCTAGCACTACTTGAGCTCTTCGCCTCTAAAGACAAGGGATTTTTCAAAAATTGTACACCCAACTATTTTGTTACACAGTAGATACGTTCCTTAGAAAATCGTGCTAAAGAATTCTTGTAAAAAATATATGTAACATATGGTAAATTTGGGGACATGTTCCACAACTTCAAAAAATCGCGGAAGGTGAAAAAACTGTTAAATATTTTCCCAAAAAACCACACAAAAAAAGTAATAATGAAAACTATGTTACACATTTATAAAACAAAAACAATTCATTTTTATTACAAAAAAATGAAATTAGTGTACGATGAAAATTCAGTCTACAGGTACATACAACATATAAAAATTCAAATTGAAATTAGGAATAAAACTATTAACAACTATTCATCGCTACTTAATAACGAGCGTGCATGTTTATTACGAACTGAATCAAAATTGCAATCATCAGTAGATGCGTCAGATATCTCTAGACAACTGTCGGCTTTGATTCAAATGAAGAATTTCGTTAGTTATTAAAGGCCTCTGTCCCCCCCCCTTGCTGTTGTTATTAGCGACTTGTCTGTTATTAGCGGCCACATAATGGGGTATTGTTTTAGGTTAGGCGTTTTGTGGTGCACCAGATCACTTTTCAATTTTTTTTATCATTTTCTTCAATTTTAATTACATTTAACATAAATATAATTTATTTAATAATTTAGCTTTTGCTTTCATTTTAATTACATGTAGTTGATATAAAATTCAACTTAATAGTTTATCGTTTGCTTTATTTTAATATCGGAACAATTCTCTATTGTCTATTTCTTTATATTTCATTATTCACTTTAATTTTTTGTTTAATTGTGTTATTTAATAATAATTATTAAGAAAAAAGCGCCCCTTAAATGGCTAAATCTGTTCTTTGCAAAACTTTGCATAGAACTTTTCTCGAATTGAAGTTTCTTTCGTTACATAAAATCGGACTTTTGTTTTTCTTTGTTTTCTCATGTTGCTTATATAATTCTTGATATCCTGCTACACAAAACTTAAGATTACTTTGAAAATTTAATGCACACTCCATGCCAGCATTATAAGAAAATGTTGTGAATGAATTAAATGAATTAAATCAGCCGTTAATAGCTGAACTTCACCTTCGACTTATTCATTATCAACTTGAATTATCGAAATGAAAAAATGCATGGAAATTTGTGAAAAAAAAATATCATACATGACAGAAATTGTGATTTTAAGGATATATTTCAAGTTAATAACATGTTAAAACAATTTTTTAAACTAAGCGAATGAATGTAGCCGAAACAGTGACGTGATGGACTTCCAGTTTGGCTGAAAACCGAAATGCTGTGTTCAAGTTGAAATACAACGAAATATAGAAAAAAGTGATTATAAAATTCCCCGTAACTCTAGAATACAAATTAAAGAAACCATGAAGTGGAACAAGTCACTCACACATATGTGGGAATAAACCGACCGTCTTCTGATTACACTGTCAAAATTAGAATTTGGAAAGAAAAAAGAAAAGAAAAGAAAAATGGGGAGATTCGTGTTAGAACTAAAAATTCGTGTAAAAAAGTTTTTCGGTGAACCGTGTTATTCCCAAATCGTGTAAAAAAGATCTTGTAAAAAAAAGATTGGGTGTCTTTACAAATTACCATCACTCTGGCAAGAATTCATAAGTAACGATAGAAAAAAATATTGTTTTATAAATATTATTAAATGTATGAAAAATGTATTATTTTCTATCACTTCACTAACGGGCAGAACTTTCCGATTAACCTAATGTAATAAACTCCTTTATTTCCCTCCTAATTACTTCTTATTTTTAAAAATGAGAAGCATTATGAAATTTGAAAAGTTTAGATCCCGTGGAAAACATTTTAAAGCAATAAATATTTTTAATAAATAAACTAACAATAAAATCTTAAGAATATTACAATAATAATGAATAATAAAATAATAATTTTTCTACTTCTTCATTTCTAATTCGCAATCGCTGCCACTGGCCGCAGTTGGCCAGCCAGTGGCAGTGATTGAGAATTAGAAATGAATTATTTTCTTTACTTTTATTTTAGTATGTGATATTTTTTTTCTCAATTCCCTTTCACGAGATTGGTATCATAATCGTTGAAAAGAATTTTTTACGAATTTCTTTTCATTATATTATTGTAAATATTTTTAATTAGTAAAATGAGGTGTTATTTCTTTCGCGATCTTTCGAAATGCCTTTTGTGATATAACTATTGACCAAAATTCTGATTTAAAGTAATTGAAAATGTATTATCCCTCAACATATTTTTTATACCTGATTCTATACGGAAAAATCTATGCATTATTTTATAACGTGTTTAACGCTTCATTATATATTTCTCCTGATTATTAAATTTTCAATTTTTGTTATTTGAATTTTGCGTAAAATCACAAATTAGCTTGTTTTTCTCTTTCCATTTGCAGAAACATATCTAAGTTGGAAGTCAAATATGAGAAAAAAGAAAACTCTGAATAAAATCAGTTGTGAAGAATTTTTGAAATCAAGGATAAAATGGAATAAATTTAAAAAAGCTGAAACAGTAGAAGAATATTTGATGTCAGATACTTCTAAATCTGACCGGAAAATTCCCAGCCTTCAAGAGGTCTGCAATTCTTGTACTGAAACACTTCATTTCCAAGTCACAGAAAAGTAAGTTTTCAAAAAAATCGTTTCTGACATATTTTCGTAAGAAATACCTTTTTGTAAGCGGGCAAAAACGGCCATTACATTTCTCCGGTTCTTGTGCAAGCTACTTTAATCCTCGTTATTGTGGTTATAAGCTTTTAGATGTTGTTAATATACTTTTCAAAGTATTGTATTATTTTATTCAGAGTCGTGGACTTACGTCCGACATTTCGACGGGTCATGAGTTTGGACCCTGAAACCACCAAGGACCCACAGTGTAGCGGGGAAACAAAACAAAACAAAACCCCGTTAATTTCAAAATTTTAACAATCCAAAAATATTCAAAAACCGTTAAAAAATAGTCTAATTTTTTAAGGAGATGGCGTAAAAGAGGATTTTTTTTTTCAAACGAATATGTTTTTTTTTTAAATCTGAAATCCACATTATTATGATTTATGTACCAAATTATCAAAATATGTTTGATTCATGAATTCGTTCAGCTTGAATTATAATTAACAAATGAAAAAAAAAAAAAAAAAAAAATGCGAACTTTGAATTAATGATGTAATTGTAATTTTTTTTAATTTTTTGCTTTCCCCATGGTCAATCAATATTTTTCCTGCATTTGGTTACCAGAATTATACAGCAGTTTTATTACACTGTGAGGTCTATAAAGATTAACATAAAATCCATTCCTGTTGCTGCCCTCCACTCTGATTCCATGATTACGGAAGCAGAGAGGAAGAGATCCCTCCCCAAAAGCTTCGAACTGAATAAATCGTGAGATGTATTATACATAATTTTAATAACTCCAACACATCCAAAACAGAGATCAAAAATATATCAATAATCTAAAAAATTTTCTTTAATAAATAATCCAAAGTAAGAAAAACCTTAATAAATAGATATTTCTTTTATCAGGAGTACAAGATTCGGATTTAATTAACTAAGTTGTTTTTTAAGTGTGTTTCACGAATTAGAGAAGAATGAATTATACAATCTGTCAGATCTGAACTCTGAAGATTGTTTCCTTAAAACTGTTTGATTCCTTTGATTCTTTTGCAATCAGTTATCCGCCTATACATGTATACGAGGATTCTATCGCGGCCCCAGCCCAAGAGAATGACACATAACTACATAAAATTGATACTACTGTTGCTCTATCGCTCGCTGTGAGAGGAGATCCCCCCCCCCAATTTTAAACCGCTTCTTTCCCCCTCCATATTCAAAAGTTTCGAATTGAATAAAACTAGAAATGTAAAATGCACAGTTTTATTAACTCAAAAATCTAAAATAGAGTAAGCAAATGTACAAAAACATAAACTATCATAACACAAAAAAAAAAACTTAAAATAACAAAAAGCCTTAATTAAAACATATTTCTTTAATCTGTTTCCATGATAAGATTTTAGGTTATAATGGACTTCCTTCATTATTTAACACCACAACCATCTTAAAGTCTAATTAAATAGTCAATCAGCTCAAAACTCCATCCGAAGATACGTAAGAGAAAGACAACTCAGTTTATGATCTATCAAAAAATATGCACGATGACTCTCTTTCGAATCTCTCTCAACTAAGTTAATCATAGTTTATGTTCAAATAATAAAATCTCAGCTTACAAAATATCTCATTCCGATTCAAACAATTCTCGATTATAGGAGATTCGACTCCTACTATTCTAATCAGGAGTCATTTACAACTAACTTCAATTCAATTTATTAATTACAATAATTCACCCCAATTTACAAACACCTTTCAGCTTGTTGTATCCTCTACCTTCGTTCTCTTTCCTTTCAGTTCTATTTCGCTTCTATATCACTTTCCCTCATCCAATTCATTGCACTTCTTAATCCTCCTAATAACGCTTCATTTTGGCAAGAAGTTGTCATTTTATGAAATTCACATTATCGAAAAGTTTCCGAGGTTAGTGAAGAGAAAATCGCGAATAGCCTAACGTCACAAGATCACTAAATATTTTTTTTTCTTCAATAAAAAGTATGGGTTTCATGAATTCGAAAAGGGGAAACAGTATAAGAATCTTTAAAATCTTACCTCTATTAATTAATCGTGGATCATTTCTCTTCTGCCCTTTCTCTTGATTCTTTCACAATCCTTTTATGTCCATTAAGTTATGAGATCTGTTGCATACTCAAATTGCCAAAACTACACGTGCCCACATAAATCGATACATTTTTCAAGTACTAAAAAGGCTGAGAAATCATTGAAGCAATTCAATAGTGATACCCTGCGCGTTTCTAAATTTTCAGAACTTTACCTCATTAAGTGGCAATGTCTTGCGGCTAAATTGGGCCTCGCACATCACTGTCGACCACTTTCCTAAGTTTTAAAATCATTTTGATTTGAAAATTTTAAAGTTTTAAAATAGTTCAACCATTTTTTTCGCATAAAATCAATTTTGACCGCCAGGCGTCGCTAGTGGCGCAGCAGTCTCTAACGTTTAATTCTGTCTTTTCAATCTTATTCAGGGACGTCTTAAGACTTCTTGAGGCCCTGGACCCGTAGGAAAAAATAGGCCCCACCTGCGACCCTTTAATCTAATTTGATGTATATACGTGAACAGTTCGATAAAAGCAATCCATAATAAAATGAGGTTTTGTTTGAGTAATCGTTTTCTACATTTGAAATTTGTAAAATCATTAATTAAGTTTTCAAAATCAATTGTTAATAATATTTCATTTTCAATACTCATCAAGCTTAAATTATTCAAACGAGATTGAGTCATACGATTTCTCAATTCTTTTTTGACCAGTTTGAGTTTTGAAAATGAAAGCTCACCACTCGCGTTAGTAATTATCAATGATAAGAAAATTCTCATTATTTCAATATTGGGAAACACTGAGAATAGTCTTTCATAATACACGTATGTATAGAATGTGTTGATCCCAATTTGCACTGATCATATACGACTTGAAATGTTGACATTCCAAATTCAGTTCCTCTCCATTAATGTCTTTATCGTAAGATTTTGATATTTTCTCGCAGGTTATTTTAGTTTCTGTCTCATCCAAATTAGAAATATTTTCAAAAAAATCCAAACATTTCAAAAAGCTCCTCATATTTTTACTACGTGTTAGTATATTGCAAATTAGAGAATCAATTATTAGTAAAAAGTTTCAATTTTGAATTTCTAGCTGTGGCTGTTTTCAAACGTTGTGTCGGTGTCTCTATTTCTAAGGAAAGTTATCCTAACACTGCGTTGTCTTACACGCTCGTGAACTCTTTGATATTCCTTAATAAAGGATACTTTCTTGGCTTTTGATTCATAACAGTCAAAAGAATCTCTTTTGGTGTTTATGTATATCGTGAACGATTTTAATAATTTTACTCCTTTCGACAAACAACTCCTTTTACTCCTTTTTATAACAACTACTATTCTCTTTAGCACTTATTTCCAATAATGACATTCATCATTGAATTGTTTAATAAGTTGGTTGTCTACACTACTAGAATCGACTGTGGTAGTTCATCAAACACTTTCTGTGTTCAGATGCGTTTTCATACTGTGAAATAGATGTATTTGCATGCTTCCAATCATTGAATCCGCTACTGCTGAATGTAGAATTAGTAGATTAAAACAATTTACATATGAAACAGTGTACTTTTCCTTGTGACGGGGAATATATTAGCCATTCACGCTCTACAACCTCACCATTGCGTAACTCTTTTTTGAACAGCAACTTAGATAGGTATCTTGTTTTAGTTTCATTATTTGGTTCGTTGTATTACGTGCTGATTTTTCAAAATCATTACGTTTGTTGGAACAAATTGTCGGACCTTTATCAACCCAGTAAGACTGTAAATTCTTGTCAATATATGAAGGCCACAGCCCTGGATCTGTACTTGCAATGAAAATTTTTGAAGCGTCATCAGTTATTGTACTTATTTCAGTAGGTCTTATTGTACCTTTTCGAATACTTAATTAGTCTGCTCCTCCCTGCCCTTCAACTTCATGTGCATTATTGGATATACTGATAGAAGTGGTAGAGATAGATGCAGTTTTTGTATTAAATTAAAATTGGGGGAATTTCAGTAATTTATCAATAGATTCCTGCTTTTCCTTCGATCTTATGTTTTTCACAGCTCCACTTTCAAATTGTTTCATTCTGACTTATCCTGAATCTGGAATAATTGAAATAAAGCAATTGTGAAATTTGATAGAAATTGTGGAAAGTATTCTAGTGGCTTAAATTATGTACTTTTATAACTTTGTTACAACAGCGAATAAATATTTACTTTATATTTATTCGTTCTTAAATCTACTGAAATATCAGCACCACAAAAGGTTTATCCTAATTTTGTTCAAGAGATTACAGAAAGAATTTCACTAATGCAACACGAAGACAATAACCAAGGCATTTCTAAAATGGCAATGATATTGCAGTCTTGCGCAAACGTATACGTAATACTGTCAGAAAATGACAACGAATAAATCTTTTTGCCTAACCTATATTATACTGCTAAATTTTTGTAAGTAGTACATTGTTCTCCCTTTTTAAAGGATATTTTACTTTGTATGATATAAATACAATCGTTATGAAATGAAATATTTGAGATCCTAACATGGAAATGCATGGTTTGTTGTATTATTTTTGCTGATTTTTTTAGGACTGGAAGTAATCTTCTATTTTTCGATAGATACAATACTTTGTATATGTGAATTTTTTACACGTATTTTTCGGGAACATATCTACTGTGTACATACAGAATTAGATGTATATTTAAGGGGCCTATCGATTGAAATCGAAACTTGAAAACGGAGAAAGCTCTCCCTTCTAGGAAGAGAATGGGCGTATCCAAAGGAACGGCGAAGTACTCTTGTAATAGTGGTTGTAATGATCGACGGTAAATAGTTTCTTCATAAAAGATAAATTATATGCTTTCTTAATTTTCATTATTTTCTTGACTTTGAAATAAACACTTTTTTCATGCTTTTATTTTTCCAAGTTTGCTTTTAATTTTATTCCATTTTCTGATGATTTTATGTTCTGATAAGCTGTCATATGAAAGAAAATGACTTCACAGTGTTAGAAACATCTCCTTTTACTCAAGTTTAAGGATGGGTTATGTTTACTCCCCAACAGCTCGATTCGCAAATACCCATCAATCGCCTGCTATTTTTGTTCAAAACTAAAGACAACGATACTTCTATTGCGTCCTTCA
The DNA here is from genome assembly GCA_019974015.1 of Nephila pilipes. NCBI lineage: Eukaryota > Metazoa > Arthropoda > Arachnida > Araneae > Nephilidae > Nephila > Nephila pilipes. The sequence goes on along the minus strand of BMAW01120921.1, from coordinate 8,630 downwards.
CAATTGGAAGGAGTCCAGTTTGATGTCTACTTTACGGTCAACAATTGTAACCACTTTTTAATGACCCCTCTTTTATTGCCCTTCCCTGTCGTTCAAGTACATGAAAACTACCCATTACGTACAAGTTTTACAGAGAAACTGCTTTTCTCGCTGTTTCAATATGTAGTCCACTTTCCTGTTTGAGGATCATCAGTTCCGGCTAATTCATTTATTTTTAATAAAACCATTTAATTTATTAAAGACCTACAGTGTTAATTAAATATTTACAATGAGAACGAAAAAGAAATATTCCGAATTTTGTACAGTGATTAATTATTATAAAAGTATAAATTTTAAATAAAGATGTAAACCGACTCAGAACAATTTGCGGTGATATATGCCAATACCAAATTGCATCAAAAACCTTTTTTAAACAGTTTAATAAGAATACCCAAATTACAAAATCTAAACTTCAATGCATCATTTTCAATGCAGCATTCAATGCATGTTTTTTTAAATAATTGTTTACAAGAAAAAAAAGTATATAAATATTTTGCATAAAGTCTTTTTTTCCCCCTTTCTATTTTATTGAGGTTGAAAAATATATTTCATTATTCTTGATTATTGTTATATTTTCAATTTAAAACGAAAGCGATATCTGAGCGGCTATGATCTCGAACTCGTGAGTTCGAATCCTCGTGGCGCATAAGACCTATCATATAAAGCAGACGTATTCAACCTTTTACCCATTAGGGAACCCTTTGAGCTTATAGTTTTCTTGAAGAAACCCCTTGATCAAAGAGTAGAAAAAAATAGGATATCAAAGTTTTAATCCTACTCAAATTTACAAAATTATTATTATAATTTTATTGTATCGCAATAAAAACATCTTAATAAGACAGTGAATGGTAAGGCAGTTATGACATTTTTTTTCTTCTAAAATATATTCTAACCATAGCAATAATATTTTAAAATATAACAAATATATTTGTACATCCGTACATATACCCTCACCCTTTTGAACGAATGTCTCATTGGAAAATACCTCAACCCTAAGAGAAAGAGAGGGGTTCCGTAAAAAGCCAAAAAATTTCTGGTTAACGTTCATTGTGTTGCCACAACCCTCCCCTATTATCTATCACAATATCAAACCTTTAACCGGGAGGGGGGGAGGAGAATTTGGAAAAAAAATACATCTAAAATGAATACGTCTAATTAAAATGTTTTCGGCGAGTTCACGGAATTATATGTTTGGTCGTTTTATGACTCAGAAAAAGCATCAAAGAAAACGCGCTAAGCTCAAAGGGTTCCTCAAAGTGTTGAGTACCCTTGACCAAAGCCAAAGAACGGTGGCCAATATGTGACCAATGCGTCTCGATTAATTTATTTGAATCACGAGATTTTTTATTTTATCTATAAAATATTTATTTATACTTATTTTTACAAGCAAACTGTGTAATATTTTGGAGCATAAATTAAGCAAATAGAGATCCCTTGAGAAACCCCTGTCAAAGTTCCAGAGAACCCTAGGGTTTTGTGGGACCCAGATTTAAGACCTCTTATACACTTTAAATCTGTAGAGGTTCAATCTTCGAAAGTAGAGTGCGAACTCAAGTGACGTCCTCGTCACTTGAACCTCGGTTAAAAATCACGAAACCTATCACTAATACCCCTCGCGTTGGTTTGAAGTGTGATGTTAACAATCAACAAAAGGGGTAAACCCCCTTAAAATATTTTCTTTAAGAATAAAATAAGCTTAGTTTGAAGTTGAATTCACAATAGTTGCTAATTTATTAATATCGTACAAGTAACACAATGATATTGGAGACGTAATAACAACTCGTTCGTGAAAAGTCAAATGAAACTACTCCATTTTCATAATTTCTACATCTTGCTAACGGGAAAACTTTTGAATTCTAACAGATGTAAGGCGTATCAGCTCCACTATACTATGGATCTTCTGAGTATCTAGACTGGAATATACTCGTAGATTCAAGCGAAACATCAACAACGACGAGCTCACGGCCAGACTACTTGGCTATCTGGAATATTTTTTATAATGCAAGAAGATAGTATTACAATTCTTGCTAAATGACAATATTACTATTCTCATCCATATGAAAATTGTATAATCACATCAAATTTGTCTGCCAGATTCTGCATGAAATTTTGAGGAATTTGATTTATTTCATTCTGTTTTTTATAAAAGCTCTCTTTTTCATGATAGTTGGCAGAAATTTAATTGATACAAATTCTAATTTTCCAAAAAATGAAATTTGGGAGCATAAAATGTAATATTATACATATATCGAATTTCCAAACATGTATTAAATCTAGGGTTTCATATCTACAAAATTCATAAAGTTAAGAAATATGAAGCATAAAATGTTATACAACATTTGTAAGAAAAATATAATGGGTTTTGTATTAAGTATAACAGTAAATCCTATTTTTGTGAATCATTTAAGGATATAATAAATGCCTTTTATTTTTTCTCTTCAAGGACTCTGCACGAAAAAATTTCGTCAACAGAGTTTACAAGAAGAAGAAAAATAAGTTATAAAGTTTAACAATAAAGGTATCACATTTAAAGTTGAATAGTAAGAAAAATATCTGTAATGCTTAAATGTTATTTTAATTTGAAGTTAAAAAACAATTCATTTTAATTCAATATATTTTCTTTTTAGTGAAATTATTACTTAGAAAAGATTAATTCATTTAGAAATTATTTGTATTTTGTGCAAAGCATATACATAAATTCATTTACATCTAAGAAATTTAAATAATTTTTCTATAGTAACGTTATTTTTAAAACGCCAGTCTTTGTTAAATAAACTAATATTTATTAAAATTAACTTTGTTAAATTATGAAACTTACAAATACGAGAGAAAGTAGAAACGCATCGAGAAATAAATGTTAATGCTTTCTCTCGAGATCTTTTCCTGTAAATATAATTAATAATTTTATAAATTATATTTTATAGGTATACACAGTTAATTGAAAGTTGATAGAAGTAAGGAGTTTTCTTTTTGAATATTAAAAAAACAATGCATTCATTAAGTTAAATGCTCTAGAAAGCAAGACACTCAAACATGTTTAAATAAGAAAATTTTCCTCCTTAGTTACATAATTATGAAGTGGCAGTTGAAACAAATCAAGAAAATAACGCAAAATAAAATTAAATAAATAAATAATTTTAAGAAGATAGAAAGAAAATCAAAGGATTGCTTGTTTTAGTAAACGTATTTGCAGTAATTTTCAAATGCAGTTTCCACCTTGCTTATGAACGACGTGATTGTAAATAGTTTCTCAAACACCCTACGAACTCAGAGAAAATAATATTTGTTTGAGACGAGAAATTGTCCATTTTTGATGTTTATTCTTAAAACATTAAATTATTGAACAGACATTTATTTATCTAATTATCAAATCGTATTCTAGGATTCCTGTTATATGATTGTTTTTCCACATTTATATTACATTACTACAATCTGTAGTGATGTAATATATTCGTTTTATAAATATTCTCTTTTATTTGGGTTTCAATAATAAAAAAGGACAATCATTTGAATTTTTAAACGAGTAAAATAACGCTTTCCATATTAGAAGCAAATAAAAATATTTCTCTGAATTACAATACACATCGAAATTCTTTTGGAAGATCATAGTGCATTCAAAATGAAGGAAGCGCGCATTTATGCATATTAATTAATAAATATAAAAATACTCTAATGAGTGAATTGAAATATTTACCTACAAGTATAAGTTTATATAAACAGTAAAGAGATTATTTCATGTTGTTCAGAGGGGTAGAGAGAAAAATTTACAAAAAAATAGAGCAGAATTTTTTTAAACTGGATATTATTTTTTTATATATCTATCTATAAGAAAAAGCAAACACAATTACATAATATTTTACTTTTTTTTTAATGCGATATAAATAATTGTATATAGTGTTAAATCTCAAAGAAATACAATTCAAAGATAAAAACGTAAGTACCTTTTGATGTTTCAAAGAAATTAAATTGGAATTAAGGGATCCCGATTTAGAACTGTAGGCCACTCGTTCCTTTGAAAAAGTGTGGTTTCCTTCAGGGTCATTTCAACCCTTTTTTTATTAGCCCTGAAGCCTGTCATAAAATAGGGAATGTGTAATTGTCACTTCTGTTGGGGGCTGAAGTATGTCCTTTCATGAACGATCCTTAACTCATGTGTGCAAATAAATAAAAGGTCTCTGAAAGGAGTGTCTGTTATGTCTGTAACTGTCCTTTCCACAGCAGCATTTTTATTAATAGGATATATCTCGCTTTAATAAAAAAACTAATATTTTCATTGATTCTCAGTAAATGTTGTAAATAGAAATATTTAATACAGAAGTAACTGTCTTCGACCAGTCATGACCGGGAATAACATTTGACGGTTAAAATTATTCTGATCATGATCTTATTGAAGCCGAGTAGAGAACGAGACGAGGCCCCCCTCAGAGGCGAGGCCCTGGGCCCAGTTGGCCCATGCCTTAAGACATCCCTGACCTCATTCTCCTCGCGTTTTAAAGATTTCTCTCTAAAATTGCAATATATTCCTCAAAATTGGTATCGGAACGGCATTTCTTAATAATTTCATTTAATTTTAATAGTTTAAACTTCTTTTTTAAACCTCTCTACTTCCCGCGGATTTCAGTGTTGGCAATGCGAGCTTTCAAAACTTATACTCCAAGTTTGTTTCGGCAATTCCTCACTCTGTCGAATACCCAGGCTTTTGTTGCTTTGATCCTAATTTTAGATAGCTAATTCTTAATTATGAAAACTTTTAAAATTATGATTTTTAACTATATTTTAATTATGATGAGAGGGTAAAATAATAATTTTTAATAGGTACCTTGTAATTTTGGCCGTTACCGTTACCAAATCGATACATGTTGCTCTCCCCGACTCTTGTTTCCATAGTTATGGTCGATCTCCAAAAATTTCAAAACGTTTCAATCGTGATGGGTAAAATGCACTTTTTCAGAAACCCTTCAAGTGCAAAATATAGTCAAAAACTATTGGAAATATATAAATAATCAATTTAAAATAATTTTAAATTGCAGAAAAATCTTTATAAATATGTATTTCTTTAATCTGCACATTAGAATTAGAATTTATGTTGTAAATTGTTATAGATAAAGTGTTTTTTTTTTAGTTTGAAATTGAATTTGAAGCTTTGAAATTCGAACTTTGGATTATTAATTAATAATCGTGGATTATTTTCCTTTCTACGCTTTACCTCGTCTCTTCTGTAATTCGTTTGGCGCCAAAACATGTTTACCAGAATTGTGCTGCTGAGAGGAGCTACATGTGCCTACATAAAATCGATATAATTGATCGATACCTGTTGCTTTCTCCCCCGCTGTACCCATAGTTATCGGTTATTCTTGTCGTCCATCTTTCATTGTTCTGAATTGTGCTTTCGGTTTGAAAAGTTAATAAATTTTTAAGAAATAGAAAATGGCGGCTCTTTTTCCCTCGACCCTTTTTTAACCAATTTTGTATCGAAACATGCTTACCAGAATTCTGCTGTAATCTCAGTCTTGGAGGTCTCAGTCTCAGTCTGCTGTAATCTCAATCTGCACACGTGGTTACATAAAATCGATATAATTGATCGATGCCTGTTGCTTTCTTCCCCGCTGTTCCTATAGAAACCGGCTATATTTAGCAACTTAATTTCTATTAATTTCTTTTTAAAAAACCACACTTTCCAAAAATTTTCTCTTCTGAAACACTCACCACCCACCGCCTCACAACTCCTAGACCGATCACAACACTCCTTTCAACCAAACCAATTTCTCTCCAGATGAAACAAACTCACATAAAAGCAGCAACCCCATTGGTCGGCTGAATCTCATCCTCACCCCCGCACCTACTTTCTCAGTATTTTGAAAGTAAAAAAATGATAACTTTTAAACTCATGATTCTATAAATATCAAGTTTTAATATAACTCTTTTTTAAATTTTCTCATTCTCATATAAATAAAAAGCCATCTTCAATAAGCTAAATGCAATTCTGGGCAGGAAAAAACCAAAGTCAAGCAAAAACATTTACACTGATATGGAGATTTAGAGCCTATGGGCCATAGGCTATGGCTCAGGCGCTCCAGTATAAGCCTGTCAACCTATATCTTTAGCATCCATCTTCCAGTGTTCTGAACTGTGCTTTCGGTTCGAAATGTTGATGAATTGTTGAGAAATAGAAAATGGCGTCGGAACGTTATTAATTTTTTCTGCTTAATTCGAGTACTGCCTTACGGAGATACTATTGCCCTTTTTTTTAAGTTTCACTCGCCTAAATAAAACATCGTTGCTAAATTCAACGATTTCACGAGGGAAAAAATATCAAGAAAATTAAAAAAAAAGTGTTCAAACATTTTTCTAACTGATTTGTATGTATGAAGCAAATTGCTGTAAATGTGACAAAAATTGCGATTTAATACGTCTCTTGGAACTAAGGAAGGCTATACCTCTGCTCCCTGGGTGTTTGTTTGCATTAATTATCATATCATTTAAATATACATGCATCGTAAAATTTAATTAAATAATTAATTAAGTCATAATTCCAATTGTGTGATTGTTTTATTAATATCGCACTAGAAGCAACACGAGGGCTATTGGCAACGGACGTCGTCATTTTGAACCTCGGTCAAGTGACGAGATTCACTTGACTGAGGATTAAAATGATGAGGGCGACACCTGAGCTGGTACTCCCTTTCCAAACTTCCCCACCACGCCTCCAGGAGGACTTTCACAATTCCAATTGAAGAGAAGTCAGAAAAATATAAACGCCCTGTTTAACAGACTTCTGCAAGGATTATATATGCATGATCTCCTCTCTCAAATAACTCTCAACGAGCCTTAATCCTAGATTAGAATTAAACAATAAATTTCTAGCTTACCGATACACCTGTTTCGAGTGTAGTACTTCTCGAATACTACGGATTCGACTCCTATTACCACTTACTTTAACCAGGATTCACTTCTTCCCGATTTTAATCACAAACAATCAACTACAGCAATTTACTTCAATTTCTAACTTACTAACATCTATCGATTATACACCCCCCCCTTTTACTTTCACTTATGTTAATTCTGTTTCGCTTATATATCATTATCATCAATTCAATTCATTACACTTCTTATCTTCATCTAATTTGCTTAATCCCGTTTTATTTGATTGGAAAGGAGTTGGAATTTTAAAAATGCAATCAAAAAATAACTCCAATATTAGTTAAGTCAAGGTTTACAAATAGCCCAGTGTTACAATATTAAGAATCTTCAAAACATTAATTGTACTTTAAAAGTTAATAATTAATCATAATTATTTTGATACTCGTGAGAGATTGCTTAAGCGATTGAGGTTGTCCCAATCATGCTTAAATTCTGATGTTAAAAATAAATACATGATAAGTTTTTGAACAATTATACATTTTTATAATATTTTTAGAGTTTTTAAATTTATTCTGGTATCAACGAAACTGAGTGAAATTGTTTGTGTGTTTAATTTGAATTGTATGTTTAAATATTATTTTGCATATCGTATAAATCAATGGGCAACGGCATCAGTTTTTTGACACGAACTGTATTTACTTGAAATAATTTCAAAAATGAATGCATAATCGTAGATACGGGAAAACTCATTTGCCCATTGACAACTGTTAAACGAAGAAAAATATAATAAAAAACGAGTTTCCTAAACATTACTTAGGGGTGTCTCTTCGCGCAGTGTTTTTCGGATCTCCGTAATGTTAAAAATGATCAAGTTTACGAAGCATTTTTAAAAATTGATAGGTCGTACAGTCACCAATTTTTTGTGCTTTTAATGCATTGGAATTATTTTTAATGAGACCATTTTTTTTTAAAATTTTTGATTTTTTTTTTTTATCCATATTTTTGGTGTAACATGTGAAAAGTTTCAATATGATGAAAATTTGCGTATATTTTAATCCGTAATCTTTTTTTAATAAATTTTTGAACAAAATTTCTGATTAAAAAATAATAAAGTAATAAATACACGCAAAACAATTGGTGACTGCTCAACCAGTCAATGTTCCAAAAATGTACCTTAATGTCATTTTTACGAGGGTCATTCAATAAATCCTCAGAAAATCCAAGAGATAGCTCTCGTAGCATGGAAAATGATTTCTTTTCAGTAAGCATCATGACTCACTGTGTCCGAGTCTCAGTTACTCATATTCGTAATCATGACACCTTTCTCACCTCAAAAATTCTTCGTCATAACTTTTCCGGACGATAAGATCATCTTCGCTTCCTTTGGAACAGATTCACCGGAAGCAACCCATTGTTTTGATTCTTTCTTGTTTTCGGTATATAACAATGAATCCATTTATCATCGTCGGTGACAACTCGATTCAAAATTATGTCGCCAACTCGACACGGCAGCAATCAAATTTTGGTTTAGCAGCAAATTAAAACAAACCCTGAGGTCCCCAACAACCCAGGTTTGGGGACCTCAGGGGTTTGCCTTCTTTAGGTAGGTGCGGCCATCATGACCCCGAGACACACTAGTGATCATTTTCCTTCCTCTGGGGTTTACAGTTTTTGGTAAATACTGGTGGCGCACCCCTAGGATACCCTAGCGATCCTTCTCTATCTTCGAC
>BMAW01120914.1:0-17426 GCA_019974015.1 Nephila pilipes | reverse complement strand
TCCAGATAAGGTCAGCATGAGCTACCATATCAACAATGACCGATATATCTTGTTGACTGCTCGTCGAGCATTGCACGTTTCACGCAGATCTTCGGCAACCCAATCCAGAAAACTAAAATAGGCTTCATGTGGATGGTCTATGTGCTTAGGCTAATAGCGTGTATTCCATTGACAGCAAAGACGCGTCGACGAGATTGGACACAAAAGTGATGCTGCTTTACGTCTAAGATTGGGCCGCAGTACTACCTTGGTATGGCGGTACTTAGCCCATTCGTTCAAGAAAGATCGTACAGAAGACGAAGTGTTTTGATGGTATATGGGCTATGATTCTTCTTTTAAATGCGTAGATAATGCCAGACTTCACATAGGTCGTCTTAGAACTTTCTGAAGTTACGCACATGGAGTAACCAGCATGCTCTTCTGATCTAACTGATCGAGCTCAATAGTAAGCACGTCGGACGACGTGCTGCTGCAAGAATTGTGGACTTCCCACCTTCTTGGTCCGTCCGTCAAAGAGGGAACTGTATTCCCAAAAAATCGATAACCTCGTGCAAAAGCAGTGGGTAGTCTTGTTGTGTCTGCTGTTCTATAAGCCCATTCCAAAGAATTGTTTTTTGCTTCTTTTTTTTCTGTATTTGCTTTGTTGTTAACTCCAGTATTCTCCATTTTATGCCTACACATAGCTATCGCGCAACAGTTTTTCACTTTGCTTTTGTTCTCTTAATTTGAGCAGTGTATATATATGACCATAATATAATATAAAATCTCAGATAAATTAAACAGAAAGTTCAAAAAAATCAGCCTTGAATTTTTTTTGGAAAAAAAAAAAAAAAATGTTTTCTTGAAAAACACAAAATGGTAATGTGATATATTAACTGTAATAGGTATATTAGACTGTTATCGAAGAGTAGGCCTTACTAGAAATAGCTCCACCTTTCATCAATAATCAAAAAAAATTTTCTTAGAAGAAGCAACCTCTGATAAGGATATCCTCACGGTTCTTACAAGAGGTATTAGGTATATATATCTTATCCATTGGTCTCCTTTTACTCTATTTATTGTTTAATTTTAAGAATATTATTTTCAGAAAAAAGCACCAAAATTTGAGAGAGATCTTTCTAATGATAAGCCATTTTTACTGTAATATAGATTGCACAATTGCTTTCAGCTCGCAATCTGTTGATAATGAATATTATATACCATTTAGTATATCAATTTTGACATGACGCCATCGAGAAAGTCAATGTTCCAAATTGAATACTTTCCCGCCACGACTCTGCCAGAGGACGCTGTTGTTTGAGGAGCAGCGTAAACAGAACGAACTTTACTTGAACGAAGGTTTTTATTTACAAGGAAGTGTGAGTTTTCATTTACATAAGATGATGAGTTTATTTTGCTTCGTAACTATGATATACAGCTGGCGTCAAATTTTTGATATTCTTAAAGAATAAGCTACCTGAAACGAGAAACTTAATTTAATTTTTTTTGTTTTAACAACTTGGGAACCATCTTCATGCGCCCTAAGTAATGATTTAAATGTGCGTCGGTTGCCGGAGGTTGATTTATGAAGAGCGTTTATCCATCAAAGAATCTTAAAATGAGAAATTGAATTTTACGAGTAGTTACTAATTAATCTTAGGGGCTACATGTGCTAAAATACGTGTTTTCTACACATAAAGCCCATTTCAATAATTAGTTAATGTTGACTCAAAGGAAATTGCTCTCTTTACATCGTTCTGCATGCTGATTTATAAATCCTTTAACGGCAAATGGAAAGCTATCTTTTTTTCTAAACACTTTTAACTATAACTGACAAATATAAAACAATTATTAATTAATTACGTAACAGAATATGAATTATCATGATAATAGCTCTTCTCCTTATTTTTGTTTGTGACATGAGAAATCAGTCTCTGTCACGATTTATGATACGTAAGGAAACACACACAACTGATATACAGAACGAAAAGTGTCTGCCTTTTGCATCGAAGGGAAAAAAGAGAAATACGCTAATGAAGTTTTTACATCTTGTCTGCATTATTTCAATGCTTAAACATGCAAAAAAAGTTTGAAAGTGGAAAAACATCATTTGTGTACGTCGAAACGTCCAATGTAGTTTCCTAATCATGTTTTATTGTTTTTACAACTAATTACAAACTGATTACGTGTTTGGGTCGAAGATGAAGTTCAATTTAGAATTTCAGCGTTTCCAATGAACATATAGGGAAACAACGATTCAAATATTAATTATAAGTAACTAGCATTTAAGCAAGAAATACAACCATACAAACTAAATAACCTTTTCACACTTGGAAATCTTGACTCCATAGGAAGCATTTCTTTGATATTTATTAATTGAAACTATAGCTTTTAATTATTATTAGCTGAGTGAAATATGTTTAATGCTTAGACAGGTGGTTAAAAGAGTTTGAAATAGCATATTTTAATCGAAGCAACTATTATTTAAAATTTAATTAATGCGAAGAAAAAAAGTATAGTCAAGGGTTTCTAATTGTTGTTGATTTTTTTTTTTTGTTGTTGCAATACATAAATAAAAATTCTATCAATTTTCTCGAAGTATAGAATATAAATAGTTTCCGTATACAATCAGTAAATAATGAATAAAAGTTCTTAGTTTTTGTAGAATGATAACTTTGAATTAATATAAAAAAATTGATACATCCTATGATAATTATATTAATTATGTATAAAAACGGGACCAGTGACATTTACTATGTTCAGCATAATGCTGTAGTTATACTGATTGAATTTTTTTCACTTCTGCTATCTTGTACATAATCATATTTGATTGAATTCCGCGCATTAATCATTATCCGCGAAATTTCTGTCAACATCATCTGCAGCTGTTAAAAAATGAGTTCCTTTTAAAATTAAAGAACATAGTTTCTTTTAAAAAATGATTTCAATCCCAATGAAGAATTTTTTTTTCAAAGTATATTAGTAAAATGAATATATTCATAAATTTTTGTGCAAATCACAATAATTTCTTATTCAAGTATCTTTTTTTCTTCACACCGGAATTTGAGGTAATGAAGAAGTCAAAAATTTGCTTAAACAGACCAAAAAAAAAAAAACATTTAAGACTACCCTCAGGGAAATATTCTTAGTTTTGCCTTAAAATCCCTTTTTCTTAAAATGATAAAATTCATCTGTTGAGCAGAATTTTATGAGGGAAATACTGTAATTAGATCAGAATAGTGATTTTCTACGCTACATCATTTAATAATCCTTTATATTCAAAATCGGCATGAAATGAAGTGGAGCATATAAATCTTCAAAAAAATTCTTTTGAAATCAGCTTTTTTCCATTATTTCTAATCGGTAAGCCCTGTAGATGATTTTTTTTCCTGCATTCAAACCCATGGAGTATTGAAAAACCTACCCAAAATGTAATAACCTAAAAGCTGAAATAAATATATTTGCAATACGATAGTTTAATGGGGTATTCACTTGTCACGTGTTTATTTAAGCAGCAAAAAAATATAATTATGTTGATGTATTAACTTGAAAATAAAAATGTTTAAAAAAATCAAGTTGTAATAAAAGAGAAAGTTTTCTTTTTTTTTTCTTCATAAACGATTACGAGGAATATTAAATTTGTTCCGTAACTAAAATACTTTAACTTTCCTTTTTTCTAAAATTATATCAGAGATATAAAACGTATTGCAATTTTTTTCTCAAAATACCAAAGCACTTCATTTTTAATTATTAAGATTTAAAGATATGATAATTTAACGATTACAACAAATATTAAAATGAAGAATTATTTACTAGCGACTAATGCCAAATCTAAAAGTCAGATGCCCATTCATAAGTATAATAAATTTTGTTTAATACAAATAATATTGTGAACCCATTAAGGCCATGTGATTGTGATTACTTATTGCCACATATAGAAGCAACACGAGGGCAAGTAGCCGTTGACGAGACACATAGGCTGAGTGCACATTAAATCTGGTCAGATGCCTTTTGGAAATGGTACGTAAGTACAATACGAGGTTCAAAAATTGAGGTCCTGGTCACCACATTCTTATGTTGTTTCTCGGTGCGACGTTAAAAACATATCACATCATCACATCTTCTGTCACACACTCATCACCTCCAATTTTTTGCTCTAATTAGTTTTAGGAGGGGATAATACATATATGTAAATGTATATATATATATATATATATATATATAATGATTTAACTTTCATTCTTAAGGTTTCACACACAATTTCATCTCAATTTTCCATTCTCCCTTTTGTTCCTTCATTTCGACACGACCTTTTTAGACAACTCACCAGACTTAAGTCTGGCACTGATCCTCCGTTCCATACGTGGTCTCTAACGTTTATAAAATTTCCCTGATATGCAAAACACATTGTTTACTCTGTTGCTGTTCTCTAACTAGAACGGCAGATAAATGGCCTCTTCGCTGCTAATAAAATAATTTGAAATATCTAAACTGCCTTCATAAAAAATTAATTCAATAGTAAAAAAAAGTCCTTTACATTACACACATGCATGTACACACACACACACACACATTGACACATCATCATACATGTTTAATACACACATACGCACAATACACACACACACACACACACACACACACACACAATATATATGTATATATAAGTGTGTGCAGGCCGTTAGTAATTAGTTTTAAAGAGATGAAGTCTCATTATTTAAATATTATAGGTGGAGAGACTGACCCTCCCAATTCTTGTCTGTGCTAATCCGTGTATGTCGAAAGGAAGTTAACAGCTGTTCTCTTAAATAATCAACGCCAGAAGTTAAAATCTCATTTGAGATAAGAATTGGTTGGCAAATAAATCTCTCCCCCAACATGTGGGGGGGTCGAAAATCACCAGTGCCGGCCCATTAGAGAAGGCACATCCAGAACTACTGGATGCATATACCCTCGACGCAATACTTCCTTCAAGAACTGCACATAAATCACAAGTGATATCCGACTACGCCGACGAGACCCACCACCAGTGGAGGACGGAAACTATCAAATAAAACCAATAGAACAGAAAAGGTAACCTTCTGGGGCCATCGTATTGTCTTGTATCATCAAGGAAGCGTTACAGAGAGGGGATATGCGGCGTTCTTCACCAGCAGTTAAACGCCTTACCAACAGGTCTGAGACTTTATTCAGGTTGTGGGGAAACATCAAAAAACGACCGGTCATTGAAACAGCCAACTCAACGATAGGTCATCTACTTACGAGAAGGTCGAACAGTCCAACGCTGAAACCCCTATATACTCAATAAAGTTAAAAGCTGCTCATTAAGCACCGTATTTTCTAATTTTTTTATTTAAATGAATATTTTATCATCCCTTATTCCATTTAGTGAGTTATCACACAGATACTTAAACCGTCTTTGGACTACAGAACTCAAATCATTAAGAAAATTAACTGTTCTATTTTTTCATTATTATTAATTTTTCCGTAAAATTAAGGGCTGGTTGTGCAATAAGTTAATCCAACCATAAAAGAACAGTTGGAAGCTATCAGCTCTTCTTTTTTCTTTGACTTCATTCATAATTCAGAGCACTTAAAGACGTTACTATTAATAATAAGAATTAAAATGTCATAATCCAAAGTAAAGCCAAGATGGAAAAAAGTGGTGCTTTTTTTGCTTAATTTTACCGCTTTTTTGGCAACTAATTCATAATTTTTGGGTACTCATTTGAGTGTAATGAATCCCTTTTATGTCGGTTTTAGTATATATGCTAAACTATTTTTTTTATTAAATAATACAAAACGATGGTGGATTTAGGAACATCGAATAACTTTAAAAAATCGCAACAAATTTCAAGGTTATATACTAAGTATCTTTTCAATATTATGTTTCTTGAAAATTAAATTATCTCATCATCTAAAAAGTAACAGTATAGTCTGAATTAGTAGCATATTGAAATAGTTTTTTAACAGCAACCAAAGAAAACCACATAGTTACTCTTGTTTCTTTAGAAAATTGAACGAAATTTACATTTTACAAGAGTCGGGTAACGCTCAACTTTCTTAGATCACGATATTCTTTAAATAGAAGATAACTATGTAGATATGATTATTTCAATAAAATATAATTCAAGTTTTCGAACCTGTAATAGTTTTAATCCCTTTTATCTTCATTCTTCAAAAGATGTAATCGAAGAAAGATAGAGTTCATCTAATGCAAGTATGAAAATGGTTTATGGAAAATAATAATAGCCAAAGTCAAAGATCACTGCGATATGAGATCGCACAAATAGTAGTACTGAAAATGTCATATTACAAAAGTTCCATTTTATTACAGCCACCAAATTTTAAAGCAAAAAATGTATGGAATTTTTTTACATGCTCTTATATAGAAATATGGATATTTATTGAATGGTGTATTATTTTCTGTTTGTAGCAACAGTTACAAGAACTCATATAATATTTGGAATAATTTCTACCATATAGCTGTATCTTTGTGCTATTAAAGTTTTTTTTTATTACATTTTGAGAATTTTCATGAAATTAAATAGGACGAGCAATCTTAGATAGATGGATTCCCACAACAATGTTTTTTTGTTTTGCACCATCACGTAAATACGTATAGTTTATGGGCTAAAAATGAAGTTGTGTTTGAAAACAGTAATAAAATTTCAAAGAGAAACGTTGATGAAGAAGCGATTTCAACATTTTCGCTCTAGTTAAAACCAGTTTCATGGTGAAGAATTTATGTGGCTACCTCTCTTCGAACATGAGAAGATAAAAGTTCCTCGACGCTTAAATTGTTAACAAAGAGCCGAAGTTTTTAAAAGTAAGATAATTCGGGAATGAAAGAAAATGGCGGCGGCAACTTGAAATTTAAGAAACACAATTTCATTTCGGAGATCAATGATATGTTATTTATGCTGTCAGATGGCCTCATGGACTCACGCCAGATTTGGCGAAATTTATCTTTGCTTTTCCATTTACGCTGAGCATCCGCATTGATAACCAATATCTCGTACACAAGTGTCAGATGGTTTTAAATAACCATACTGCTTTATCGCAACAAACACATCAAATAAAAAAAGGATCAAAACATTTACATTATTCATTACATCATGTAAACCGAAAGGAAATTCTAATTAAGAGAAACATGAATTTTTTTTTCCAGTTCATAAAACAATGTTGCGCCCTCTTGAAAGAGACATGTAAAGGATTCGTCAGATACTTTGGGCTTTATTTTTTTCAAACTTGGTATTTATTGCAGTATTGTACTCAATAGATGCGCAAGCAACACTTTTTATTGATCTTTGCAAATTTCTGACTCTACTTCAAGTATAAATAGTATCCAGAAATGGATAAACAAAGCCCTAACAAAATTTTTTAAACAAAATAGAGACAAATATATTTACGCTTAATTTGGATGTATACCGATAACGTATCAAAATAAAAGAGACTGATTAAATATTTTTTCATTGCAACCAAAAAAGCAATGACAAAGGTAAAAGTCTTGGAAGACAAGCTTCCGAACTGAAAAGAAGGGGAAATAAAACAGGATTTCTTTTATTTTGATACGTTATCGCATACATCACTACTTACCAGCGTAAAGTTATATTTGTTGTTCTGTAGCATTTAAAATTTTGTTAAAGACTTTGTTTATCCATTTCTTTTACTCTGTGGATGCACTATTTATAAACAACGGTAAGGGTGTATGTCAATGTGTGACACATCTATTAGATGCAATACTGCAACAATGATGCAAGTTTGAAAAAATTAAATTTAAAGAGTACATATCTGCTCATCACTTCGCGTAGAAACGTCTATATGCAAGAGATAGTCTTCGAAATTGCAACATTGTTTTATGAACTGGAAAAAAATTTCATGTTTTAATAATTAATCGAATACCTTTTCGGTTTATGATGTAATGTATCAATGGATGTTTTTCCCAAATGTTTGAATCCTTTTATTTTACAGATGTGTTTGTTGGGAGTATTATGTTGAAATAATCAATATGGACATTTAAACCATCTGACGGTGAAGGCATGAGTGTGGTTATCAAAATTTATGCGGATGCTCAGCGTAGAATTAGAAAGCAAAGCAATTTCGGCCAAGTCGTGAGTCAACACGATGATTTGAGGCCATCTGAAAAAATAACTTGAGAGCCATAACAAGCATATCATTTTTCCAAGCTGATCCTCCAGGAAATGAAAATTGTTTTAAATTTCGGTTGCCGCCGCCATTTTCTTTTTCATTCCCGAAACACAGTTCTAGACTATACTTTAAAAAGTTCGGCCTGCGTTGTTAACAATTAAGCGTCGAGGAACTTTGAAATATTCTCATGGTTTCGAAGAAGTGCGGTAGCCACACTTAAATTTTTCCACCATGTCCAGAAGTTTTAAAAGAATTTAGAGCTGAAATGTTAGAGGAAAGTATCGTTTTCCACATCAACGTTTCTTTTAAATCTTTTGAGAGCATTATTTCAAAGTTGTTAACTATTTGCTGCTTCAAACACAACATCTATTTTAGCCCTTAACACAAACTATACGTATTTTTTCCCCTCTTAGAACGATGGTGAGTAAAAACAAAAAAAAAAAAATGCAAATTTAGATTTATTTATTAAGAATCCATCTATCTAAGATTGCTCGTCCTATTTAATAAAAATTCATTTCCTTTGAAAATTTTCAAATGTAATAAAAAAAAACTTTCTAGCACAAAGATACATATTATATATATATTTTTTTTCGATTATTTCTAGCACCATTCCAAATACACATTATAGTTCTTGTAACTGTTGCTACAAAACAGAAAATAATACATTTATTTTAATAAATATCCATATTTCTATATAAGAAGAAATATGTAAAAAAAATTCCATAGCATTTTTTTTGGTGGTGGCTAAAATGGAGACTTTGTAATATGACATTTTCAGTAATTACTTATTTGTGCGATCCTCATATCGTGCAGTGATCTTTTGACTTTATTATTATTATTTTCCATAAATTCCATTTTTCCATAATACTTTCTTTTACATGTATTCAAAAAATTGAATTAATTGAACTCTATTCTTCGATTACATCTTTGTGAAGATAAAAGGGATTAAAATGTATTATAGAAAACAATAAGCACAGAATAGGGATGCCGAGTCTGAAAACTCTGAAGTATTTCATTAAAATAATCATATTTTAGATTATCTTCATTTGTAAAGGAAATAGAAATAAACGTCTAAAGAAAGTTGAGTTGCCAATCTGACTCCTTGTAAAATGTAACTCTCAGTTATTTTTTTTCTAAAACAAGAGTAACTATGTAGTTTTCTTTAGTTGTTGTTAAAAACTATTTCCAAATATGCTACTTAATTGAAGATCTATATCTGTACTTTTAAATGATGAAGACCAATAAAATTTTAATTCTTCAAAACATATTGAAAAGAATGCCTTCATCATAACCCTTTGAAATGAGCTATGTGATTTTTTTGTTATTCGATGTTCCTAAATCGATTTCACTATATCGTTTGCATTGTTTAATAAAAAAAAAGTTTAAGTTTAACTTCTCTCATAATTTAAACCGATGTAGAGCACTGACCAAAAAAAATGAGTACCTAAAAATTAGTGAAATTTGTGCCAAAAGTTTGCTTGGTAAAAATTATACAAAAAAAAAAGAAAAACACGATTCTGAACCTCTTCAGATTTCAGACATTTTAATTTTATTATTAATAGTAACGTCTTTATGTCTGAATTAGAATGATCTAAGAAAAGAAAAAAGAAATTTTTATTTTTAACCAACTTCATTCTTTTAAGATTGATTACACTTCTGTTTTAACTAAATTAATTTTACCTTTTCTATGTTAAAAGGTAACCAGGTAATTAATACAAAAATAGAAACAAAGGTATTATTCTTTTCTTTAATGTACTGATTTGAGTTTAGCTTCTGTAGACTTTTCTCCAAAGACGGTTTAAGCATCACATCTCAATCAGTCAGATAAAAAAAAAACTAATAAATGAATATATGATGATAAAAATATTTATTTAAATAAAAAAAAAATTGTAAACCTTTTTTTTTTTCAGCTCTGTTAAATATATTTTTTCGAAAATAAATTCACAGGAAAAAACTTGCTTTATTAGTGAGTATGGGTTTCAGCGTTGATTGACCTCGTAGTGGAGACATCGTTGAGTTGAAAGCCGTTGGCTATTGCTCTAAAAAAGAAAGTTGACCATCGTTTTTTGATGAACTTTCCAACCTGAATAAAAGAGACGTCTCTCTCTCTGAACCAATTATTAAGGCGTTTAACTCTCTCTGGCATTGTAGCTGAAGGGCCGCCATATCCTCACCCAGTAACTCTTCATGATGATGGCCAGACAAACATTCCCACTGATATTTATGAGAAGGTTTTTTCCGGCCAATTGAGAAGCACCTCCTGTTCTATTTGAGTTTTGCTTGAAAATAGTCGCATTTCCATCATCCACTGTCTCTAGTTGAGTGGTGGGTCCCGTCGGACACATGCGCGCCGTAGTCGGATATCACTTGTTGTGATTTATGTGCAGTTGTCTTAGCTTGAATTCTATGAAAGTACGTCGAGGGTATGCATCCATGCCATCTAGTGTTCAAGTCCCAAGCCACCACTTCACTGAGTGATTTTCGACCCCATGTTGGGGAGAGATTTGATGGCCTCGCCAAACCCAGACTGAAAGAGAGACGTCTATCCTGCCAGTTATTAAGGCGTTTTAACTTCGGGCTTAAGAGAGCAGCTGCAGGTAATAACATTTCGACATGCATCCGTGCCATAGTGTACAGACAAAAAAAAATTCTAGGAGGATTCAGTCTCTCCACCTTAAGCATCCTAATATTTTACAACATCAAAGGAGACCATCTCTTTAAAAAACACTAAATACTAACGAATAATTTATATAGTACATATATGTGTGTGTGTGTGTGTGTGTGTGTGTGTGTGTGTGTGTGTGTGTGTGTGTGTGTGTGTGTGTGTGTGTGTGTGTGTGTGTGTGTGTGTGTGTGTGTGTGTGTGTGTGTGTGTGTGTGTGTACATGCATGTGTAATGTAAAGGACTTTTTTTAACTAGCAATTACTGAATTAATTTTTATGAGGCAAAGGAGCTCAATTTACTATATATAGAATTATTTTGGCCAGAAGTGAGAGTATACCATTTTGCTTCAATGGCGGAATTACCAAACTCTGCCGTTCAGATTAAGGAGAACATGAGCGTAAAGGAGTAAGCAAGAGAGAGGTTTGCTGTGTTTGCATTATATATCAGGAAATTTAACATAAACGTTGAGACCACGGCGTTAGATCGAGTGGATCTAATTGTAGACTTAAAGTCTGGTAGGGACTACCTTAGAAGTCCTTTATGCGTGGAAAAGCTGGTTTGGCTGATTATAAGAGCGCGGATTGCATAATTAAAGCTAAAAAGGAATCAGTGTCAGGAAAAAGAAGGAACGTCCATCTTAAAGGGAGAATGGGAATTCAGGATATTAATTATTATTGTGAGAAATCATTAGGAATTAAAGTTAAATCATTATATATATATATATATATATATATATATATATATATATACATACATATGTGTGTATGTGTCTTCTCCTCCCCTCCTAAAACTAATTAGAGCAAAAAAATTGGATTGATCTTGAGTGAGTGTGAGTGTGTGACAAAAAGAGAGAGAGATGTGATGTGATGTGATATGTTTTTAACGTCGCACCGAGAAACAACATAAGAGATATTGGTGACGGACCTCGTAATTTTGAACCTCGGTCAAATGACGAGGTCATTATCTGAGTTGGCACCTTCCTTTCCTAACTTACGTACCATTCCAAAGGACATCGACCAGATTTAATGTGCATCAGCCCCGCTACACGACGAGTTGTTATTTGTGTGTGAGAGAGAGACAGAAGTAAGACAAAAAATTGATGTTAGAAGTGCCTCTAAAGACCTGTTGTGTAAAGAGGCAGCTGTTAGCTACATCTGGTCGAAGTCCCAAGTCCTCCCACTGGCGAGATATGGAATTTCGGAGAGGAAGGTGCAAGCCTATGTGTAGTTCTCGTCGCTTGACTACGTTGCCAATTGCCCTCGTGTTGCTTCTATATGTGACATTAATAAACAATCACAATCACATGGCCTTAAAAAGATTAGGTTCACAATATTGCCTTCGAGTAAACAAAATTTATTGTAAAATCTTATGAATGGGCATCTATTTTTAGATTTATAACGAAACGATTTCCTTTCCCATTAGTCGCCTAATGCGTCGAATTCTTCATTTATACTAATATTTGTTGTAATCGTTAAATTAAAAATGTATCTTTAAATCTTAATAATTAAAAATAGAAGTGCTTTGGTATTTTGAGAAAAAAATTTAAAATACGTTTTTATATCTCATTTAAACAAGTTAGGATTATGAATTTTAGAAAAAAGGAAAGTTAGTATTTTAGTTACGGAACAAATTTAATAATGGAATTCCTCGTAATCCGTTTATGAAGAAAAAAAAAAGAAAGAAAACTTTCTCTTTTATTACACTTTTTACTACAACTTATCATGATTTTTTTAAACATTTTTTATTTTCCAAGTTAATTATACATCAGCTTATAATTATTTTTGCTGCTTAAATAAACTACGTGACAAGTGAATATTTATTAGAAATAAAGCTTTTTTTTATCGTATT
This sequence comes from Nephila pilipes, assembly GCA_019974015.1. NCBI lineage: Eukaryota > Metazoa > Arthropoda > Arachnida > Araneae > Nephilidae > Nephila > Nephila pilipes. The sequence continues at coordinate 4,783 of BMAW01120914.1, read as the reverse complement.
GCAGTATTAAGTTAAACGCTAGCATTCAATTCATTGTAAATGTAGTGAAAATTAATTCTATTTTCTGTTTTGTTTCGAATTTTAGGTTGTGGTAATTTAAACTCCATTACATTTGAATTAGGTTTTTTCAATACTCAAGATTTGTGTTACGTATTAAGGTTTTGAATGCGGAAAAAAATCATCTACAGGAGAAAAAAAACACCGATTAGAAATAATACAGAAAAAGCTGATTTCAAAGAATTTTTTGAAGATTTATATACTCAAAAAATTTTCATTTTCCTTTGCCCGATTTTGAATATAAAAAGGACTATTAAATGATAATAATAGCGTAGAAAATCACTATTCCTGATCTAATTACAGTATTTCCCTCGCAAAAGAATTCTCAACAGATGAATTTACTCCATTTTAAGAAATTGTGGAAAAAAGGAATTTTTAAAGAGCAAAAGAAACTAAAATAAAAAGAATATTTCTTACAATGGGTAGTCTTAAATGTTTTTTTTTTAATTCTGTTTAAGCAAATTTTTATTCAACTTCATTACCTCAATTCCGGTCAATGAAGAAAAAAAAATTAAAACTGAATAAGTAGAAATTGTTATCGTTTGCACCACACAAAAAAATTTATGAATATATTTCATTGCTAATATACTTTGAAAAAAAAATTCTTCATTGGGATTGAAATCATTTTTAAAACTATGTTTAATTTTAAAAAGGAACTCATTTTTAACGAAAAACACATTCTGAAAGATGATGTTGACAGAGAAAACTTTTCGCGGATGATTAATGCGCAGGAATTCAATCAAATACTCAGAGTTATGTGCATAAAGATAGCAGAGAGAGTGTATTGAAAAAAAATTCAATCTTAAATCCCTCTCAAATTAACTACAGCATTATGCTGAACGCAATGAAGAACCAAATGTCTTTAGTCCCGAATTTTTTATACATAATTAATATAATATTATCATAGGATATCAGTGTTTTTTATATTAATTCAAAAGATTATCATAATTCAAAAAAATACAAAAAACTATTAAGAATTTCCAAATTCATTATTTACTTACAGACTGTATACGAAACATATTTATATTCTATACTTCGAGAGAAAATTGATAGAATTTTTATTTATGTAACTACGTACAACAGCAAAAAAAAAAAATCAACAACAATTAGAAACCCTTTATTATTATACTTTTTTTTCTTCTAGGTAATTAGATTTATTTAAGATAATAGGTGCTTCGATTAAAATATGCTATTTACCTAAACTCTTTTTAACTGCACCTGTCGCATTAAACATATTTCACTCAATAATAATGGCATTAAAAATTATAGTTTCAATTAATAAATAATATCAAAGAAATGCTTCCTATGATCAAAGATTTCAAAAATTAATGAAAAAGGTTATTTAGTTTGTATGATTTGTATTTCTTACAACAAATGCTAGTTACTTATAATTAATATTTGAATCGTTGTTTTATTTTTCCCTATAATTTCTGAAGCTCGTGGAAACGTTGAAAAAAGTATCTGAAATTCTAAAATTGAACTAAATGTTCGACAGAAAAACACGTAATCAGTTTGTAATTAGTTGTGTAAACAATAAAAACATGATTAGGAAACTACATTTGAAAACAAAAAGGACGTTTTCATTTTGTACAAATGATGTTTTTCCACTTTCGAAGAAACAGTTGGAACGCTTTTTTTGCATGTTTAAGCATTGAAATAATGCAGACAGATGCTCTTAAAAGAACTTCATTTAGCGTATTTCTCTTTTTTCCCTTCGATGCAAAAGGCAGACACTTTTCGTTTAATTCTGCTCAATCTGTTAAAGTGGAATCGCGCAGTTGTGTGTGTTTCCTTACGAAATTACATCATAAATCATTCTGACAGAGACGATTTCTCATGGCTCAAATTCACAGAAAAACATCTGCTGTAAAAATAAGGAGAGAAGAGCTATTATCTTGATAATTCATATTCTGAAGCACGTAATTAATTAATAATTGTTTTACTTATTTGTCAGTTATAGTTAAAAAAGTGTTTAGAAAAAGACGAATGATAAATATTTTTTTCCATTTGCCGTTAAAGGATTTATATATATTTCATCAGTAGCATGCAGAACGATGTAAGAGAAACGAATTTCCTTTGAGTCAACATTAACTAATTATTGAAATAGGGCTTTATGTGTAGAAACACGTAAATTTTTATTGCTTTTATGTAGCCCCTGAATTAATTAGTAACTACTAAATAGTAAATTTCTCATTTAAATTTCTTTGATGGATAAACGCTCTTCATATAAATCAACCTTTTGGCTTACCCATCCAGCTGGCAACCGGCCGCACATTTCAAATCCATTATGACATTGCGGGCTGTGAGATGGACCGAGGAGGTTTAGCTTCTTTTAAGTTGTTAAGAAACAAAAAAAAATTAAATTAAGTTTCTCGTTTTTTCAGATTAGGTATGTACTTATTCTTTAAGAATATCAAAATTTGACATACCTTTTCTGTCGTTCCGGGGAGCTGGTGCTGTATATCCTTAGTTGCAAGCAAAATAAACTCATCATCTTATGTAAATGAAAACTCTGCACTTCCTTGTAAATAAAAATATATATTGACATTAACTTCGTTCAAATTAAAGTTCGTTCTGTTTTTACGCTGCTCACTCCAAACAACAGCGTCCTCTGGCGGGAGTCACGTGGTTTCAGCTGGGAAAGTATTCAATTTGGAACAAAGTGTTTCCCTCATTAGATGGCGTCATGTTACAAACCATTGGAAAGCTCAGAAATTGATATACTAAATGGTATATAACATATTCGACTTATCTCAACAGATTGCGAGCTGAAAGCAATTGTGTTTAATCATTTCTCCGAATACACAGTAGTAAAAATGGCTTATCGTAAGAAAGATCTCTCTCAGAAGGAATTCACACAGGTCCTTTTTTTCCCTGATTCTTCTAATATTCTTAAAATTAAACAATAAATATAGAAGTGACTAAGGGGGGGGGAATTTTAGTAAGCCAATGGATTAAAGATATATATACTAATACCTCTTGTAAGGGCAAAATGTCTGGTCCGGTGAGTATCCCTTATCGAGAGGTGCAACTGTATATAGAAAATCTTTATGGTGTTATAATCATTTTGATTATATATTTATTGATGAAGATAGGCCTATATTTCTAGTAAGGCCTATATTTCTAGAATAACCCAGTATAACAGTCTAATACCTATTACAAGATTTAATATATCACGTACCATTTTTGTGTTTTTCAAAAACATTTTTTTTTTTTTTTTTTTCCAAAAAAAAAAATTCAAATTTCATAATTTCTGATTTTTTGAATTTCTGTTTAATTTATCTGAGATTTTATATTATATTATATATGAGTGTATATATACACTGCTCAAAAAATTAAGAGAACAAGCAAAAAAGTGAAAAAAACTGTTGCGCGATAGCTATGTGTAGGCATAAAATGGAGAATACAGGTGCAACAAAACGCAATACAGAAAAAAAAGAAGCAAAAAACAATTGCATGGGAGCTTTAATTCTTTGGAATGGTATAAAGAACGTGAAATGACGCTTCAGGGCAACCCGAACTGCTAAGACTGCCGCACACCTGTTTTGCACGGATGCGATGAGGTTATCGATGAGATTTTGGGGAATACAGTTCCACTCTTGACGAAGTGGACGGACAGGAACAGGAAGTCTGGTCTTGCAGCAGCACGTCGTCCGAGCGTGTACTAAACAGGCTCGATCGGATTAAGATCAGAAGAGCATGCTGGTTACTCCATGTGCTGTATTTCAGCTTCAAGAAAGTTCACAAGACGACCTGTGTGAAGTCTGGCATTATCCTGCATTAAAAGAAAGGAATCACCAATGGCTGTAGCGTAAGGTAAGACATGTAAGCTCAAGATCTGGTCTGAACACCTTAGAGCCATCTAATTACCATTCCAAATTCCAATCAGTAAATCGGCCTATACTGATTCCAGCCCATATACCATCAAAACACTTCGTCTTTAATGCGATCTTTCTTGAACGAATATGGGTTATTTCAAGTACCTCTTCCTCGCCATACCAAAACAGTAGTACCAAATGATGGCCCAATCTTAACTGAATCGGAACTCTTCCGTAAACAGCACTCGACTTCAATCACTTTGTGTCCAATCTCGATGTTCATCAGTCCAATATCATCGGGCCGCACGGTGTCTTGCTGTCAATGGAATACACGCTATTAGCCTAAGCACATACAGACCATCCACATGAAGCCTATTTCGGATTTTTCTGGATTGAGACCCTTCGTCCAGTTGCCAAAATAAACTGTCTTTGAATCTGCGTCGCATTGGCTGTTCTGTCTCGACGAGCAGTCAACAAGATATATCGGTCATTATTTGATATGGTAGCTCGTGAACGACCTTATCCTGGACGACATTGAACATATCCTGTTTCTTGGAATCGATTCCACTGTTTTGCATTAACACTTCTCTCCACTCCAACTGCGTCCGCTACAGTTCTTTGTGCTTGCCCGGATTCCAGCCTCCCGTTAATACGCTAAGCTGTGGATTCGGGTAGATCACGTTGTCGTGGCATTTTTCAGTCACCTTTTTTCAAAACAACAGCCAAAAGGTTGAATTTCATCACTGAGACAAAGAAAAGCAGCAGCTCTTACAAAATCACTATTTTTTATATCCCTTTTCTGATTTTCGATGTTATGAACGTTAATTTATTTGCATATGAAATTTTCTTCTGTTTTTTGTTACACTTATATGTGTGTGTGTGTGTGTGTGTGTGTGTGTGTGTGTGTG
>BMAW01120904.1:34400-71065 GCA_019974015.1 Nephila pilipes | reverse complement strand
AATTATTATTATATTTTATAGGTTTATTGTAAATTAATACTTATAGATTTAGTAATTATTGTGGCCCATTTGACTGTTATTTATTTTGTTTTGAAAAATTTTACTATCTTTTCTTTTTATGTATTAAGGCATAGAAAAATAATCTCTAAAGGGTTCCTTTCTAATCTATTTTTTCTTTCATCTTTAAAATAATGCTATAGTATGATTTCTTTTCGTAACAGAATGTGATGCTAGTAACTTCTTCAAATAACAATCAATCAGACAGTGTTGGGTCTTGATCTTACAAATCACGTAGATATACAAGACTCCCTTGCGTATAACACTATTACCTTTCCTATTATAATAACCTTTTAATAATAAATGTTTAATAATAATGTTAATAATTTTATAAAAAAATGTTTGATTATGGATTAAAATTACTAGACGCTTGGTTTTGAGTATGGATTAAAATTACTAGACGTTTGGTTGTAAGTATGGATTAAAATTACTAGACATTTGGATTTGAATCGGGTAGAAATTGGCTAACAGAAGTAGACAAACAAACAAGGGTACTTGTCTATTATAGCGGCTCCAAATGATTAATTGCCAAGCGACTAAGAAATATCGCCAAGAAGATCGTATCAAAAAACAGGCTCCACGAGTTTGGCGATGACTTGACGTAATTGTAATTTGACGTGCGTCGCTATAATAGGCAAGTACCCAAAAGAGCAACAACAGAATATTGAATAAACACTAAATACATGTGAAGATGAAGAGGCCTTTTTAAGCAATTGTTAACAACAAAAAAACTGCCAAATTTATTTTGGCGGGAAAAAAATGACGATATATTTTTTTAAACTGCAATGTTATTTGAAATTGCTTCTAACGTTATTAAAATTACGGTACTTTTCCATTATACCGGCGCAAGCGATAAAGTTGCCAAAAATGATACACTCGACGCCAAACGGGGTATCATTTTTGGCAACTTTATCGCTTGCGCCGGTATAATGGACACTCGACGCCGAACGGAGTATGAGTTTACTGTATGTTGTCGCCAATAAAATCTACTTGGTAAGATTAGCGCCGGTATAATGGAAAATTACCAAAATTACTTTAATTATTAAAAATGAAGATGAAATTCCCATAGTCAACGCTAGATAGAACATTTCTCGGTATTTGACCTTACAAATCGGATAATTTATATCACCGAAGAGAGCGACGTATAAATGAATTTTTATCGTTTTATTTTCCTAGATATTTCGAAGTTGGCTTGCACGATTACGACACGTGAACCTTCCTATTATTTTCCAGATATTTTTTCTGTTTTTAATCTTCTCATCCACAAATAATAATAATTCGAGATAAAAACCAACATTTTTAAAAACAACGTTTTTATATGATGGCAAAGTTTATTAAAAAGTATTGTTGAAATATTAGTTAAAACTGGTCGCAAATATCTAAATATTGCATTGTTAGGCAAGTAAGAACGGTTCCCAAAATTTCAGAGCTCTAACTTGATGGGAAGTTGGTTAAATTAATGATAGAAAATTTGATGACACACTGATACTCACACAGACAGACACACGCCAAGTGAAATACATAAAAACGTAAAAACTAACTAAAATTAATTAATTCATCCGGTAAATTAATGGTTGGAATGCAGTTTAACCCAACAACCAAGAATTATTTGGCAGTATTTTGCCAAATGTGGCTACTCTGGTCCGTTTTACGGACTTAACGTTCAGCCAAAACGGGAGCAAAAAAAATCGCTAAGTTTGGTGCCAATTTTTGAAATCGCGCCAAGTGTTTGGGCTAAACTGCATTATTAAAGAAAATATTAGTTAAAACTTGTCGCAAATGTCTAAATATTGAATTGTTAGGCGAGTACGAACGATTCCCAAAATTTCAAAGCTCTAGCTTGATGGGAAGTTGGTTAAATTAACGATCGAAAATTTGATGACACACACACTCACACACACCAAGTGAAATTCATAAAAACGTTTTAAAAAGAAATTAAGTAACAGATTTAGCTTATTTGAGAAATGACAACACACATAGAGCTATGGTTACTTGAAATACGCTTATTTAATACACATTTTAATCTCATATCTATTTAACCTTCTCATAAACAAACAAAAGCTGACCTCGCCGTGATTTCAAAACAAATATTCACTCTCACTTCACGTGTAATGTGTTAAAGATAATTATTTCTTATATTCATATTTTTCTGTGATTGAGAAGAAATATGAAAAGTAAATTCCTTCGACTCATTTTTTTAATTTAAAAACACGACAATACAGATATAAAATCATTAACTAAAATTTTGATTTTCCCAAATGGCAACATCAGCGTTGAATTTTATAACTTAAAAAACATGATTGTGACTTTATGACACAAGAATCCTTAAATGAAACATAACTAATTATATTTTGATTCTGAAAACCAACATTTCAAAATTAAAAATACTGAATTATTTACAAGCAAACAGTTCACAAAAGTAATATGTAAATATGGTTAAATATTCGAACTCCTTTGAAGATTCTGACAGTATTAATTCTGGTAAGCATACAAATCAGATTGAAATTGTATCAATATCAAATTTTATTATTTTTTGTTTTCCTAAGAAAAACATAATTTGAGAATTATATTGAATACCCAGTGTTAATTAATTTAATAAGTGTTAATAATATAGTTATATTGTAGTTATTTTATTTGGACCTCGTATATCAAAATATAAATATCTCTCCAAGATAAAAAATAATAATTTAGATTCTTAAAAATGCTTTTAAGAAATTTCTTTTATTTATATGATTTCGATCACAGCTATCACTAAATATTATGTGTTTGGATTTCAAATTTTGACTCCAAGTTCATCAATTAATATCTCACGATTTGATTGACATTTATAACTTTCACCTAAATACTTAGAAGTGTGTTAAAAATTTCGGAGAGAAACACGATCTTATCTCCAATCGTTTTATAAAAGTTAAGAAATTACTGATTAGTTTTATCTCAATTAATGAATCTTAATAATTTAAGAATTATTGAGGTGAATTTTGATTAGTAAATAATCAAAAACTTTTTGTCGCATCTATCACAATACTTGTGATGACTTTCGAAACCATTAAGTGAATGCGTTTCCAAAGATAATTATGTGCCTACCTATTGTAAAACTACTAATTTAACTGTATGGGATGTAATGTACTCGATTTTATGCAAAATGTACGAGAAAGATATACTTTCAATAAGTTCACAGTCAAATGAAAGCAGACATTCGAATTGCTGACAAATTGTATCAACGTTGGATTGAATATGAAAAAGTTCAAAATCTGGTGACGCGTTTGAATAGAAATAAAATAAAAACAGAAAAATTTAATAAAAGGAATCATATTAAGTGTGCAATCAGCTATATTTTTTCCCTTCAGCGTCAACAAAATTTGAGCAGTTCTTTTGTAAAATCATGAGTGTCTGATTGTTTTATAAATACGGGATATTTGTCAACAATACGAAACCATATACATCTTCGGCCATTTCAATTACAATTTCTTCTCTCTTCCGTGGGATAAAAAGTTATTTAATATTACTTCAATCTTCAGTTTAAAAATGTTTCGAGATAGTGAAAAAATGTAATTTTAAAGAAAAGGAGGAAAGTATTTATTATTATTATATATATATATATATATATATATATATATATGTTACGACGATGAATTCCTAATGTGTTACATGACGTATATTAATTTTAGCTCTTGTGCACCCACCATCAATGGTACACTACAGTATGTTGATTTTGTGTGCTGTAAAATCAATCGGAATTAATTTAAGATTGAAGTTAAAATTTAAATTTAATTTTTAAGAGTTAAATAAACAAGTTTAAGTAAAATATGTTTTCACCAAAGTGTTAATGCTTGAAAATGACTTTGGTGAAAGTCTCACCCTTAAAGTTCCGTTTAATAAATCCCACATATCAGAAACAATCATTATGAGCTTCCATATGTAATCGAAGTGCGAAAGAAATTGTGATCGTTTAGCAGAGGGAGTGCTCTGAATTTTATTTTATTTAAATTTACATATTTGAATGACCAATCTATATTCAAACATCGATATTTATTGACCAATACATCTATTGCGAAAGATAATCTAATACATCGTTATCCAAATTCATTTCCGTCGTTGTCTCATAAAGCTTAATTTCTTCCATCCATATACTACCTTTTCACACAAATTGAAGTTATATAGAAAGGGGGAAAAGGACATATTATTAATTTTCTTCGTTCAATTTCTTGTAAATAAACACAGAATTTGCATAATCAATTTTTCATGCATTCAATTAGAGTAGTACAATCAAGCTTCGACTTTTTAATTGTTCCCATGATCAATAAAACGCGTTAAAATATGCCTCAAAATAGAAATTACAACACCAAGAAATAATGCACGTTGAGTCATGAAAATTTCAGGAGCGATAGAGATGAGATGGATATGCAAATGGATATAGTTACAAATTTGCTCACGTGTCTGATTATGTGGTTCTCGTATTCAAGCTATAAAGGGGCCATCAACTTTCTCATAAACAGCATCTAAGGTCTTGCGTAGCATTTGCGATTTACGAAGAAGCGTAGAAAATTCCTCTGAGACGTCGGGTAGCTCAATACAATCAGTTAACGACCGGGAAATATGATTGTATTATCGAACTCCATGCACTGGTCTTGTCGCTGCGCACAATAACAACCCGCGTCGGGCACAACGTGAGTACCATCCAATGTTGTGTCACACGATGGATTCAGGAAGGTCTAAGTGCTCGTTGAAGAGGAAGTGGTGCACACCAGTGCACGCCAGAGCGCACAGATAGGTGTATTTTCCAGTTGACTATTCGAGATCCTTTCTCGTGATATCCGAAGCCGATTGTCTCCAGGATTAGGTAGATCTGTGTCCAGCCAAACCATACGCAACAGATTGCATGAAATACAGTTATATGCACGGGTACCAGCAACAGAAGCACAATTGACCGCTCAACATAGGGCTAGATGCCTGGTGTGGTGTCATCGTCATCGTACTTGGACCATCTAATAGCATCGGGTATTGTTCAAGGATGAATCTCGTTTCTGTCATTAGAGGAATGACAGCCGTCGACGGGTATGGCGGAGACCCTGAGAACGCTACATTCCAACCCATTTCGCCAAGCATCAAACCAGTCCCACAATGGGCATAATGGCTTGGAATGACATAATGCTTCATAACAGGACGCATCTGGTATACATAGAAGGCTGGTTGACAGGGAACTGCTACGTCAAACAAATTGTGGAGCCTTTTGTTCTTCCCTTGTTGCAGGGCGCACCCAACACGGTATTCCAGCAAGACATTGCCAGGTCGCATGTCGCACAGCGAACTCGTAACATCTTGACTAGATTTGATATTCTTCCCTGACCGGCAAACTCTTTTAGATCTGAATCCTATCGAACACCTGAGGGATTTCATTGGGGGTGACATGAACCGAGGACCACTAGCGCAAACCGTGGATGATCTGCACATAGCAGTGGATATAATTTGGCATCAGTTACCTCAGGCAACCATCTATGGACTAATTAATAGGACACCTCACTGTATTGAGGCCTGTATAGCTTAACATACAGAATAAACACCTAATATACAGCTCTAAGCAACTGATACAACATGGAATAGTTTAAATAGAGAAAAGGGGAGAAACATCCATATCTGGAATGCTTTTATATTAATAAAGTAAAATTTATTGCTTATATATTTTCTGTGTAATATATATAATTTTCACAATTTTTCCACAAAATCGCCAAATTCCGTTTTTAACTTAATAGTAAATGCCGGAAGTTTACTTGGCGGACAATGTTTGCTTTGAATTGCAAGCGTAAAGCTTGATACCATCAAAGGCTCGTCATGTGGAATAATGAGGGCTGTTATACATTAAATAATCAGAACTTATCACGTGGTACAAATGCATGAGGAGGTACTATGTGATTTGATTGAAAATTAATATCTCCCTAGCTGTAAACATTTTATTTGCTACTCCATTTTCTCAAATCTTGTTGTACCTTTAGGCCCCCGTCTATGAACCATTTTGATTTCGTGGATGTAATGTTAATTCTTTGGAATTTCAACTACCGTTCCCAACTATTTCATTTATTTAAATGCAAAAAAAGTGTATCTGAAGGGGCAAAAAATAATGAAGGCTTCTGTGGAATTACTTTTTTCCTTAGATTCTTAATATTTTATCCCTATTTTAATTATTCGCTTGTGAGTTTACTGGTCTTTAAAATATTTCAAAAAATTTTAAAAATCGGTTATAAAAGGTATTTCAGCAGAAGCCTTCATTACTTTTTGCTTTTTAAGATGCATTTTATTGCATTTAAATAAATGACATTGCTTAGAATTAACATTACGTCCATGAAATCAAAATGGTTGGCAGACGGAAGCCTTAAAGCTACATGTATCCTCTACGTAATACATTACTTACTTCTTTACATTATCCCTATTCTTTTCCAAGCACTAGCACCAACGCGTGACTAGTCCGGTAACATTTCGCAAAAAAAATTCCAGTGAGAGTCTTTGACACCAGGCTTTAATTGAAGTTTTTTCCTCGTCATTAAAATGAAAGGTATGTCCTTAATGAGTTATTTTACCGGTAGGAATATGTGAAAGTCCCAAGGTACAAAGATGAGGGTAATGACACCTTTTTGCTTTACTATCTTCATAACCTTATTTCCATATGCTTCGTAATCTTCATCCATTCTCAACGCTCCAACTACTGAGATAAAAAAAAAATTCATTACATAGATGCACATTTAGTTTTCAGCTACAACAAGGATTTTAAAAATCAATTACAAATAAAAGGTTACGGTTGTGGAGACAATATTTTTCAGTCAAGCCTCGTACTTAAAGCGTCATTCTCCATCACCTAATAAAATTTACTTGAGAACCATTGCCAATAGTCCAAGTGGAACTTTAAAGCAACTTAGCTCGTACAGAATGGAATAAAAATATTCTTATATTATAGTAAGTGTAATGTGGACGTAGCTAAATTATGTCTATGGGACAAAAAAGATAATTGGGAATTTCTTGTAAAACATTTTTAAAAAAATAGAGAATCATCGTCACATTATTCATATTCAAAAAAAAAAAGTTATTAAAATATTGTTTATTAAATTCTAAAACTTTATGAGAAAACAGAAAAATGTTTGAGATAAAGCCCTTAAAAGGCTGGAAATCATTCGTTGAATTTTCTCTGAAACAAAACTCCTGAAATATTTGCCTAACGACTAAAAAGTTACTCTATTTCTAAGTTTTAATTGGTAAATACGACAAAAGCTCGAAAATATGTTGATTTCATTGATGGACTATGAAATTGTTGATCTCGGTTCATTTTTCTCGATTCTCTTCATTTGATTAGAGGAGGACTTCATCCTATTGCAAGATAACATTCAATATCGCTTTCCTCTATATTTCAGAATAAACAGTCAGATTTCGAAGTTCTCATTTTCGCAGGAATATTTCCTACACACTCAACTGATTATTAAATAAAGTTGACTGATTTTATTCATACAATGTCATGAAAGTTGAGGATAAAACTTTCAAGAACCCCAATCATGTTTTGAAAGTGTGCTTATATCTGATAGCATCTTTTTTTCATAGCGATTGCATCAATCAATTTACTTTTGTTAAGAGTGCTGAAGATTCCGTAAAAATTGTATTATGTATTCATTTACAGCCAAGACTAATAACAACGGGCTGAGAATTGTTCTATTAATAATGTTAATATATGTATATCTTACCAAGTTTTATATCCATTTGCATTAAAAATGGTATGGTGTCAACGAATTTTAGAAAGTATAAATCATAGTTATCGAAGTAATGAGAAAGGACATTCCATTAGGTCAAGTTAATTAACTAAAACAATTCGAATAATGTATTTATTATAAATATGTCATGCCTCTAAGACCTCTTCAATGAATGCATTAAGGCTCCCGTCTACCGGCCATTTTGATTTCGTGGACGTAATGTTAATCCTATGGAATTTCAACTTTTATTCTGACATCTTTATAATTTGATCTATTTGAATGCAATAAAGTGCATCTGAAAGAGCAAAAAATAATGAATGCTTCTGTGAAATTACTTTCTTTTCCTCCGATTTTTAAAAAAATTTAAAAATATTTTTAAACACGGGAAAAACTCACAAACGAATCATTAAAATAGGTGTAAAAATATTTTTAAAAATCGGAGAAAAAAGTAATTCCACAAAAGCATTCATAATTTTTTGCTTTTTCTGGTGCACTTTATTGCATTCAAATAGATCAAATGGTAAAGACGGGGATTTAAAGTCGAAATTTCAAAGGATTAACATTACGTCGACGAAATCAAAATGGCGGGTAGTTGAGAGTATTGGGTATTCTTACAATTCACAGAAAACAATTAAAGAGCTACAAATAAAATTTAAATTTTTGGAAAAATATAATAAAATAATTTCTCGACCATAATCCAGCTTGATACATTGTAGATGACGATATATTCTTAAGCTAATTAATTCCCCTTAATAGAGATATACTGTCCTCTGAGAAGGATGTATAAACTGATGGGTTCAAAAATGGAGACAATTTTGGATTTCTACTGATGTATATTACAATTTTCTTTCGTCTTTGTATCAAATAATTATGACTAAAAAAGAGAAGATTACTGTTATTTATAGCTCTAATTTTCAGGAAAAGATTGCAATTATTGACCTTTATAAGATGGGCAGCTCTACTAACAAGAGAAGAAATAATCTTAATATTACCTTGTCTTCCATAGCACTTTTGACCAATATAACGAATAAATTGTATCACTTGAGCAAAAATTAAAAGACACATTCTCAAAATAGTAATCTCATTAATTTTACTGGGTTGAAACACATTAAAATAACCTAAAAATAAAATTGAAGATCATTTCGACAAAAATAACAACATTTTGTGGAAATGACAGGAACGTTCCTGGTTCGAACTCTTTTCTAAAACGCATACTTCAAGGACAAATTCTTGAAGACTGAAACACAGGGTGGAATTACTCTGGCATTGGAAATCACACAAATTTTTTTAGTTAAATTGAACATTTGATTGATCTCATAAAATCTTATCAAACTTGTAAAAACTTACCCATACCAAATCTGAAAGTTCGATTGAAAAGAAAGTTCATAGGAAGCTTACGCCCAATATCTATTGAATATATTCTAGTTTAATTAAAGTAATTACTATATTTTTTTAATCATTTACTAGTTTGATTCTCGTTTTTAATGCATTTAATATGTATTTGAATGCTTTATTCACGAATTCTATTATGCTTAAATCATGCTGAAAAAATCATTCATTTTTTTTAAAATCTTTTACTACATTTTGGATTTCAGTCCTAAATATCAAAGAATATGTTTTTCATGTTTAGTGAATAAGTTTTATTACTCAAAAATTATTTTGTGTGTATGGAAAAAGGACTTTTAACTTTTAATATTGTCAATTAGATATTTGTAAATTGTCTTTTTATCCGTATGCGTTCTTGTTTCAACAAAAGCTTTCTCTTCTTTGTGATATAGATAGGAATCAAATTTATATACCAAAACGCTATGTGGTAGCGATGTTAGGTTTTCTGGGTCTGTCCTGCACTTACGCAATGCAAGTGGACTTGAACGTGACAGTGCTAGCAATGAGTAAAAACACTCATGGTTTCAGTAAAAATGGGACGAAATCTTTCGTTGAATGCCCTATGCTTGTGGAAGTAGATGACAAACCGAGAGGTAGTAAATATCTAGTAAGTTATATTTAATATTCTCTTAATTTTAAAAACAGTATTTGTAAATTCTATAGTGATATCTATTTAATAAGAAGAAAAAAATAGCACTAAATATTATTATGAAATTATTTTTGTATGAAATTCTTAAGCTTGGAAAGAAAATTGAATAGTTTAATAGAACACCTATGAAATTACAGTTAAGAAAACATTTTTATTCAACAAATTATTATTACTACTATTTTACTTTCCTGCCTGTGTTTTATTAACCGTATTTCTTAACAATTCGTAATTCATCATATTTCCTTTTACTTTTTTAATTTTCTTTGTAAGAAGACCAGGTTCATTATACTGAGATATCCAAATTAGTTTATTTTTTTCCTTTGATTTTTTGATTCCAAGGTACCCCCAATTATATAAATGAGGCGTTCTTGTGATGTTCAGTTCATCCATTTCTTCCAGAATAACCACCACCTGATTTACTTTGATCAAATAGAAAATATTTGCATTTTTAACATTTAAATATTTTCAAATCATTGAGAAGACTAATTTTTCCAATAATGTGGAATGATTCTAAGAAATTAATTACTCTATATTCTTTTTAATTAACAATTTAAAAATAAAATTAATAATTTACAAAATTTTTAAAATAGCGATTTATTGTTATTTTTAAATAATATGCGTCTATAATATATTCATTTCAGTATAGAACTTTGCTACACTAACACTGAAATTGGAAAAATATTTCGCTTCAGTTTAAATCTCTCTCTCTGTATGTGTATATATATATATATATATATATATATATATATATATATATATATAAATTTATGAGATTAGATAAAATATCTAATAAATTACGTATATAAATTATTATTTTAATGAAAGTTGAATGAGGCAATAGATTCCAGTCTTAAAATAATTTAGAGATTAAAATGATACACACAAATATTTTGCATTTTTTAAACTGTTAAACATTACAAGTACTTCTTTAATTCCTTGAATGCATTATATATGAGAATTTTAAAAATAGAGAACTAGAAAATTGAATTTTAAAGGTATAAGCAATTATATAGAAAAAGAACTTTTATTTGTATGTATGTTGTGTCTTAAAAATGTTTTTTTTTATTTGGGATTCTGTCATACTTTCCTCAAAATTTACATATTTCCAAAGTGCAGATATTTGTTACATTATAAAACTAGGTTATCTCCTATAAAGTGAATTTAATTTTTTTCTAATAAGACTCCTGAATTTTACGTGTAGCACAATATTTGTATGAAAAGTAAGGGAAATCGGAGTCTCAAAATTTAAAATTTTTAAAATTTTATAATATTTAAATTTGGAAATAATAATTATGTGCATACATATAATACTAAGTTTATAAGTATTCTGCAGATTTTTCAAAGTTATAAATTCAGTGGAGTATGTACACAATGTGGTCATAGTCGTGGATTTGCAGCTGGCATTGTTTTTGTCGTGTCATGGGTTCGTGTCCCAATGTCATTAAAACCCCACCTTAAAGAGAGGCAGATACATGGGAAATTTGGTCTAGGTCGCAAGTCCTTCACATTGGCGCAATGTTAAAGTTTGAAGAGGGAGGGGCCGGCTCATGTGTCGTCATCGTAATTTGACTAAGGCTCAAAATTACGAGATCCGTTGCCAATGGTCTTCCTGTTGCTTCTCAGTGTGACTTTAATAAACAATCGCAATCTCTCGCAAACGTAAATAGAACTATCGATTATATAAATTGTTCATAAATAACTATGGAAAATGTGATTTTCTTTACACAGACAGATATAGAAATATATGGATATCCCAATGTTAAAATATAACTTCTTTCGTTATTAAATTAAAAAGTGGGGGTTATTTTAACTTGGTATAAAATAAGCTTCTTTTTCCGTCTCGAAGTATCAGTCACTTTAAAAGATTATTACATTACGAATGATACTTTATGCAATAATTATCTGCATTTCGACTTCTGAAGAAAACTCAAAGAATATAGCTTATATAATATGGAGTTCCTCAGTAGTTACGTATGCTACATAATTGAAAATTATGACTCAAGGGATATAAGTCGACTCGGACACAAGTAATTTAAGCTTCAAGCATTTGCTAATTTTCAGGTTAATATTTAATATTCAATAGCTTTAATATTTCCGTTAATGATGAATAATAATGCAGATATAGAATTAGAATGGGGGTATTAAACAAGGAATGGTAGTCTCTAAGATTATTGCATGCGTAAACGGGATTTACTGTGAGACGTGTTGTTTGTTTAATATCATCTGTTTGCTCGCATGAAAAATTCTTTGAAAAAGATTAAGAGATTTCCTTATTAAGTTAAGCAACTTTGAATCAAAATTATAAAGTAATGTCTTGAAAAGTAATACAGATTTTAGCGATAAAGGAAAATTTATCCAAGTATTCTTATGTCTACAACAGTTTTGAGCTAATTATCATATAAAAAATTGTAACAAAACCAATCAACACTCTTTTCTCAAAATTTGTTTCGTTAATCCATCTGTTTATATAAAAGGATCTATTTACTAATATTTTACAAACACTTGCTATCCAACAATGTATTTTTTCGACGTAAATATGAAGCCGGCTACTATTTGAATTTGAAGTATGTAGAACAAATCTGGACAGTATATCATCCCCTCTGAAATTAAAAAGAAGGTGTTTGTAAACACCTACGTATAATAACTTCATAATGCCTTGATGTCACTTAAGACTTTCCATTTAACGTGACTGCACAGATACAGCAGTTTCTCTCATACAGACTTCTAACAAGAAATACAGAAAATTGAATTTGCATTCATTTTACTATATTTAATATACGTCTCATGCAATAATACGTTTTGTTGTAACGTTATTTATCTGTCGCCGTAGCAGTCCTAGTTTGATAATAGTAGTCTTTGTGCCTATCTTAATGCTTAGTAGCCTTCCACACGTCTGAGGTTGTAAGTAAGGTTGGGTGTATTTTAGATATTTTTTCATCAATTTGAGTAGATGGTGCATTCAACTAGGGCAATAACATTGAGAAAGGGTGCTTTTCAACATCTTTTTTAAGGTGGCGAGATGGCCTAGTGTTCATGATAGCGAACTTGGTCAGTGTTCTTTCCGTCGAGTCAAGGGTTCGAGTCCTTTCTAAAATAGTGTCCTGTCTGAGGAATGTTCAATCTGATGGAACTCATAGTCCTACTGATAGCATGATGTGGAATTTCAGGAAGTGAGATACCAGTTAAGGTGTCGAAGTCATCACTGGAACATGGTCAAACATTACGAGGATCCGTTGTAACTAGCCCTCCTTTTTTTTTATCGGCTACCGTTTATCGTTTATTTATATAAAACGCTGTAACACTAATACAGATGAAAAAGTATCTTTTTCTTTTTTTTAGTATTACAAAAATGTGTAAGGCCTTTAATTTTCTTAAGAAATTGCATTTTGTATTATTGTACATTTACCTACTTTTTTGTATCTTATTTGGGAAGTTTAGTTGTGAAACTTATCTTTATCTTCAAATAATTTTGAGATCTTTGTGATATTGTTGTAACTTATCTGTACAGTAAATCTGATATGTAGTTATAATTTAACTTTAAGCCCCCCCGGGGGAAGGGAGGGAGATAGAACTAAATATAAATAACGCACATAAATTTTGTTTTGCGAGATAGTACCCAGCGTTCTTTTCTCTTTGTTGTAATGTCAGTTTATTCCCAAGAGATTCTCCCCCTTCCAGTTTGATGATTCTAAGCCCTATAAATGAGCTAAATCTCTCTAGTAGATTGCCAATGGCCCTTGTGATTCTTGTAAGTGCAACATTGATAAGAGATTAATCAACCATCATATTAAGAAATCATTTGTTGAGATTAAGTTAAATTATGGGCTGATTAAAAGAAAAACTGTTTGAATACCTTGCTGTAACAACTGTCTCGTGAAACCGAATATTAATTTTTTTTAAATGCGTTTGGCATCTTTATACAATCTAACATAAAATATCTAATAGAAAATTGCGTGTGTCACACTCTTGACCATTAAACGTCATTATAAATATCAGTATAAATATTTATATACGTATTTTTTCAGGGACAACGTTACGACTGGAGTTATAAAGAACAAGCTATCATCCTCGGATCGTTTTATTACGGATATTTATTAACGCTTTTGCCTGGTGGATATTTAGCTCAAGCATTCAGTGCAAAATGGGTATTTGGCTTAGGAATATTTTTTTCTGGATTGCTAAGCTTGTTAACTCCTACAGTTACTGCAATGGGAGCGATTCCTCTTGTCATACTGCGTATACTACAAGGTTTATTTCAGGTATTACTTTCTTTTGGTAATTTCGATGAATATTGGGTTATGAAAATATTCATTTCATATTTTGTTTCCATATGTACAAGCTATCATTTCTTATAAGTGTAATTATTCATTCATGAAATACATTTTCAGCTAATAAAATGTTTTAAAAATTTTAAAAAACGTTACGGTATTTTTCAAACACAAAATACGAAAACAAAAAGCAAAATCAGACTTAATCTTTAAGTTTAATTTTACTTCCATTATACTCCTCCTCTCTCGTATCATTTTACTATGGCGATTTATTTCATGTTATAAAATAACTTCTGTATATCAGTATTACACTGAATTATAAAAATCATGGGATAGCAATGTACAACTCAGCAGATGGCAAGAGCATCACGTGAGAAATGTATAAATGGCCATTGTATATCGATAGGGCTTTCATCTGAAAAGTGACTCATTGGAAAGCTTTCTGGCATGATTATGGCCATACGAGAGAAATTAACAACCAATACCATTTGGAGAGAGATGCACAGGACATTCCATTTCGGAAATTCTTGTGGAAATCAGCATGTCTCGATCCACAACGGCGAGAGTTTTCCAAAAGTACAGGATTTCAAGAATTACCTTCCACTATGATAACCTAGTGTTCATGATGGGAGGTAATGCGAAACGCATCTACTTTATAACCGAGTCCAACGACACTTGCGTAGAATACAAACAGGCAACACTGTGGGAAATAACAGCAACAACCAAATGAGATGCATGTTGTTTGATCAGATGAGCCACGATTCCAGTTGGAAAGAGCTGATAGTAAGTTTTAAGTGTCGCTCATACTCTACGAGGCTAACAAGGCATTGTGCAAGATCGTTAGAGGCACTATAATTGTATGGGTTGTTTCTACAATGCATGTATTCAGTTTTCTGCTTAAACTGAACCAATCATTCATTGGAAATGGTTATGCTCAGCTACCATTCAAGTTATTCAAGGACTTCATGTTATCAAATTAAGATAGCAATTTCCAGAATTACAATGAGCCTCGTCACGGGACCTCAATCGTTTGTGATTGGTTTGAGGAACATTCTGAACTATTCCAGCGAATAAATGAGCCTAAACTGCGCGAAACACACATATCATCGATCATATATGGGACATGATTGAAAGGTTAATTTATGCACAAAATCCAGCACCGGCAACACTTTCGCAATTATGAACGGCTGTAGATCTAGCATGGCTGAATAATTCTTCCGACAATTTCCGACTTAATAAGTGAACGACATATCGAATTGCTGCACTTCATGGGAAAAAAGATGTTTCCCACTGTTTAAGGAGGATTTGACAATGTAATAATATGGCCCAAAAGGTATAATATGGAAGTTAAGGACAGAGGTAACACATCGATCAATAACTCCCGAGACTAACCCAGAGATGGCGCTCGTAGTAAACCAGTAACCAGGTCTTTCTATAGTACTAACCTTTGCTTGAAACGTGTCAAAATTTTAAGTCGATCGGACCAGGAAAAAGGTTTTTTGAAGTGAAGTGAAAAAGGTTTTTTCCAAGTGGGTGCCGCGATTGCTTTCGATGGAACAAAAACAGCAACGAGTCGATGATTCAGAAAGCTGTTTATCGCTATTTACTCGCAACAAAAAAAGATTTCTTGCGAAAAAAAAAAATTTGGGGGGGGGGGGGAAAGATTTGGAAAAGCGTTGGAACGATTGTATCACCCTAAAAGGTGATTAACAAAAGGTGTTATGTTGATGAATAAAAAAAAAATTTGCAAAAAAAATGTTGTTTTCAATGTTAGACTAGGGAGTTATTGATCGATGTGTTACTTACATCCTTCAAACAATGTAGAAACGAAACGCTTCATATTTCAACAAGCCAAGTGCTTAACTCTAGAGAAGGCTTAATTCCAACAAACCAATTATCAGTTGAATTAATATTGTAAACTTATACGTATCAATTCGGGTAACTAATTGCATCAACACACTGCGCAACTTAAAGATAATTTTAGAATTATAATTGCTTGAAAAAGGTATTGAAAAAAAATGAACTAAAATATAAAGTACATAACTGTGTCAATTTCTGGGATACCGCTAGGCTTTAACCTATTTCAAAACATATAGCAGCATTTAACAATAAAATGCTATAAGAAGATAAATGCGAAATGAAAAATCTATGTTAAGCTCTTAGTCATCAGATCTATAACGACGTCTTTGAATGAGGAAAAAAGTGGTTGAAATAAAAATAAAACACAGTACCTTTAGAAAAACACAAATTTTTTCTACGAAATTTAGAAGATATATATGATATCCTATTACTTTTGTTTAAAATAAAAAATTTCAAAATCTTGTTTAAATTCTCATTGGAAATTGTAAATCCGATTCATTAAAGAAACTTATGTGCAAATTTCGCATTTTGAATCAAATTGCTTGGAAGCATCGTTAGCATTTGACATTAAAAATACTTTCAGAATAATAATATACTTTGATTTACCAAGTTTCTCTCTGATAACTTTGGAAGTAAATAGATTTGAGTCACTTTACGTTGCGATAGATTTGATTTCAGTTCAAGGTTTATATTTTCTACACTTACACATTTACTATTTATAGAACATATCACACTGCCATTAATAGCAACGGAAAATCATTCTCCTTTTTTTTCTTTTACGATAATATTACAATATCTTACAAATGTGTTTCTATAAGAATGCTTTGACTAGAATTTTTTTTTTAAAAGTTCATTACAAATCGCCTAAAGTCCAGGATAGAAAAATAAAAACTGATCAATAATATCAAAAATAGAAATTATCAGTCGTTTGTAGATACTGATTACGCGTGTAAGTCCATTAGAAAGTATATTTCGAAAGAAATAATCTGTTGTAAGAAGTTACATTTTACAACGAGCTGAAGTGAAAGAAAGAGAAGTTCGAGCGTAGGAAAATAAGTAACAATGATTAAGGAATAATGTTTAATGGAACATTTCTTTCTATCAAGAGTTAAATGTAAAACCTAAATCGACTGGCTATAGCATCTTTTGAGATTTTTAAGCTAAAGGCAATTAAAAATTATCTCAGCTGAAAACGAAAGTATTTAACTCGGTAAATAAATTACGCAGTTTATATGCAGCCACACAAACAGAATTTTTTGAAAGAAATAATTTAATAAGTAAATAAATAATTTTTTTATTGTCATAACACTACTTCTATTTCATTTTTGATTCGGGCACATTCGTTCGAATATCTCAGACTTACCCCTATTTTCGCATTTCAAGAGTTTGCCCTGTTCCTGCCAGTCTATGCTAACTTGGGACTTCCTTTTATTCTCAGCAAATGTTATTATTATTTTTTTTCTTTTTAGAGATGTATATTTCAAATTTTAATACTATACGGGCACCATTGTAGAGGTTGGCGTCTATGCTGTGAGGTCAATGGCAGTCTTCTCAACGGACTCCATGAGTGCAGGCCACCAGCAACCAATCGACAGGAAATGGGTTCTGGTCAGTATGGGAACTTGCAGGAGGACTTGAACATCCTGCAGAAGGGAGAGAGAAGTGGTCCTCCACCGCTGATCAGCGGACGCGTCGATCCACTCATGCTGACATAACTCTGGATGCACCGGCACCCCTCAAACTTGCCACATTTCTTGTTCCAACCATCTTCGCCACAGTCGGTGCACTGTGGACGCGTCCAGGTGTATGTCAGCTGGGATTCCCCGTATGGATCAACCTGCTTGCTTCAGTCTGATCACCATGCTCCTTATAAAATCATCTGTTTGGTGGAACTGCCTCCATTTACGTCGGCATGGCATTCTCTGCTATTATACGCGTTTTCCGAGTCAAAAATAAATTTTATACGATAATTTCCCTAGCAGAGATAATGGTACGAAAATGGAACATTCTGCAGGTTTCTTCCCTTATATCTAGTTCTGCGTGCGTTGGAGATCTGCCTATTTCACATCATTCGCCTAACTTGATGACTTGCGTCTATCCTGAAATTTGCATAATTTTCTGGCCTCTCCTTCTTGGTGCTGCATTTTTCAATGTCACGCAAACTATAATGAGTTGATATACAGACCTAGCAAAAACATTCCTATTCAGATACACTCTTAAGAGCTAGTTTAGAAGAGACATCAGAATCAGGTGACAACATTGATGTTATAGTTTACGTTGTAAATATTTTGCCTATGAGAGGAAGTTGCTTTAAAAGGATTATTCAGCATTCCATTGAAGATGAAGAAATATTGGCTACCATTCTCAATTGATCATCTTTAGATAAAAATGACAACTGAATGAAGAGCTGAAAGAAGAAATCCATTTCGATTCTTATTTGAAAAGAGCCTGTGAATTACTGTTTCGGCCAAATATGTCTTCCGAAATCCGACAATTTGTAAGTAACAACCTCACGCGACTAGCAAACAGAGACAAACCTCCTCAAGAGCCTCTCAAATAGTATGTTGTTCCAGACAGACCATGACAAAAAGTTGAAATTGACCTTTTTTAACTGAAGGGCAGAGGTTACCTCGTGGAAGTAGATTACTTCAGCCAGTTTATAAAGGTAAATTTTTTACCAAATATTACCTCATATACAGAAATAAATAAATTAAAGCACCATTATGCAAGATATTGAGCTCCTAATATAATTGGGGCAGGTAGTGATATTCAGCTTCAATCTAAGGAATTTAATCAGTTTTTATAAAAATTGGGATATTATACAAAAGCAAGCAAGCCATACAACAGTAAATCACATTGGCAAGCTGAATGAGCTGAGAAAATTTTAAAAAAGTATTATGAAAAAGGCTGAAGGATTATTTAGGATGTTAAATAACAGGAAACAATGCGTTTCTTGATAACATTGGTAAGAAATAAGCTCAGTTATTATTTGGAACACAAAAAAGAACAATAATTTCAACCCTGTGTAATCTGTTTAAACCTCGTTTAAATAATTATCAAAAAATGAAAGAAAACAATGAAGAAAAGGGATACAAAATTTCACAAAGGCATCCAAGATATGAACTTCTGAAAACTAGGGATCAATGATTCTACGAGTCTTCCTCAAAAAGAACTGACTATCTACGGATTGTTACAGAAGTTATTACTCCTAGAAGAGTCAAAATTACAATCGATTAAAAACGAAATACACAAGAAACGGAATGTTCATTTGAACGAAACAGCGATGGCAAGAAAACTAAAAGGAAGTTATCTGAAGAAGCTTAAACTGAAAGTGCAAATGTACTACCGAATGAGTTCTCACCATATTGCAAATGCTCGTCAAGAGTTGTTGAGCAGCTTGAAAGGTTCGTTGGCTAGATGGCGCACTAGAAGCAATATGAGAGATCTTAGAGATGAACCTAGTAATTTTGAGCCTCGGTTAAAGACGGCAACTGAACTGGCTACCTCCTTTCCTAAAATCCACACCATGCCAACGGAAGGGATTTGAACCTCAACAAATTAACATACATCAGCCCCGATTACTCAGCGGGTATTTAGAGACATCAAGGCTCGAACCCAGGAATCGACGAAAACCATCAGCTGCGAGTTTGTGACCATGCCCACTAGGCTACCACTATTGCTGTAGCAATCACTGTAGAAGCCTTAAAGATTTAACGTATAAGTGTTTTGAGCTATATTCATTCTAACCACTCATTTGAAAAAATGAAAAACGTTAAGTTTTGTTAAAGGGGAAGATTTTAATTATATTTTATATGACAACATCTATTGCTTGTAATATATTATATTGCTTCTGGCAACAGTTAGTAAAATCAAAATGTATCTATAAATAGTGTTGAAATTTTTTTTGCTATCTTTATTACTTAATATTTAACGATCTAAGAGATATATACAAATATTGTAAAACTGTCGTATATTCTTTGTTTAAGCCATCATTGAAGTAATTTCACTTCAAATTTAACGCTAGAAAACAAAACAGTTTGGAGTTTATTAACTGAAACATGAGAAAATTTTTTTTATTTGTTTTCTCAAGTGCTTGGAATATTTTTTTAGCACATATTTTTTATTTGATATATATGTGGGGGGAGAGAGAGAGAGAGAGAGAGAGCGTGCGTGCGTGTGAGTATGTGTATGCATGTATAATTTTTAATATGCAGTAAGAACTGCCACGATGCGTTTCAGGAAATTTTAATGTCTGCTACTTCATAGATGGAATACAAATACAAACGCAAACTATACATAGTAACATCTGTTTAAACTGCAATTCGCAAATAGCGTATCAAAGTAATAAATCGAAAGTTCCTACCTGTCAGACGGTGGTCATCGTCTTTCGTATCATCAGGTCAGGATGCTGAGGTTCAATTTATCCACACAGACTCAAATAAAGGCAATCGAATGACATCAATTTTTTTAATTAAACTTTAAGATGTCACAACACAACAAACATTAACTATAATTAAATATCTTAATTCGCGTATATTTCAAATTCACTTACATTAGTTCTTTTTAAACATATTGTTTTGCCGCGTGATTATTCACTTAGTGATGCCACTTGATAATTTTCCAAATATGGTCATTTGATAGTTCTCCAAGGAACACTACTTGATAGTCTTCCAAGTATGGCTACTTTATCGTTTTCCAGAGTGGCCTCTTGATAATTCTTCAGGTATGGTCTTTTGATAATTCTCAATACTATGAGAAGAATTTAGAAAATACAAAATATTTGAGATTTGCAATAAGAAATAAAACGAATTGAAGTCTCTCTTGGAAGGAGTTATTTATTCTAAACCAAGTAACTAACGTACAGTTATTATTATTATTATTATTGCAGGGAGTTACAAAGCCAGCCATAAATGCCATCATCAGTCGATGGTCTCCTAAGCTCGAACGCAGCAGGTTCTCTACTTTCACGATGTCCGGAGGACTCGTGGGCAGTGTCATCGCGATGCCGCTTTCTGGAGTCATCAGCAGTTGTGCAACCCTTGGGGGATGGCCCACAGTTTTCTCTTTTTTTGGTAAATACCTTAATCTCCCTGATAAAGATTTTTAAATGAATAAGCCTTCAAGCTTTTTGGTTAAGTTTTCGCGTGCATTGTAATACCTTAAACTATATGTATCGATTTTGTGAGTTTTCTAAAAAAGTATCCTCAGAAATTCATTAAGATTTTCCTCTTCTGATTCAGCTTGAACGCTAATAATGCCATTCCATTTTTTTTTTTTTTTTTTTTTTTCCCCAAGAAAAAAGTTTGAGTGGAGTAACATACATTTTCTGTATTGGAATGAGATTGTATAAATGCATTTCAAAATAAAATAAAAGAAATTTTATATTTCTTTGTTTTTCAAAATGTCTGTTAATTTCAACAATAATTAAAAAAAATAAATTTTCTGAATACTTTTGAATGAATTTTGAGAACCTTTTATTTTATCTAAACCTAAACATATCTAATATATTGCAAACTGCACAGAAACACGTATGCAGAGATTTAGAAATGCCGATAGCGTTTTGTCTAGAATATAAAAACAAATTAAAAATGTGATGCGTCTAGACGTCAATGACAAAGACTTATCACAATAGTAAATTCATGTATCAAGTTTATAAAAGAGCATTTTGCTACAATATAAAAAATATATTTTAAACTTGGTCTGTTAATGCTAGAGAAATACAAGACTTCTGAATGCTAAAAGACCAATATTTTTTTGCACCGTTGACTAAGAAACTGAAAGCGTTTGATGATAGTAAACAACCTTCGTGACTGGAATTCTTAAGAATTTTAGCAGGCCTCTTCCCTCTGACGAATCCCGAGAATAATTTTATACGTATCACAATCATAAAACATCTAAATGCGCATTATATTTCTGTTGGTATCAAAGAAAACTTAAAGACGCAAAAATAATAAAGTAATCAGGCATTTCGGTAGACCACATAAATATATTTATTATAGATATATATGTCACTGGAAAGTCACACAGAGTTGACAGTCTCTGTCATTGACGTAATAATTTTCTCTAATGGACGATTATTCATACAATCCATACTTTTCTTGGGCAACCATTGGACCTATAAATTTTTAAGTTATGCTAGAATAGTGGATATCGAATAGAAGTGCATGTTGTTTTGATGTTTTCGTTCTGAATGTGTCGTATTTCTTTCAAATTCTTTGAAAGTAAAGATTCTTTCAACAATTAGTAATCGGATACATATTCAAGGAATTTAAATGCGGTTGAATATAATATGATTGAAGTGTATCCTTCGTTATCCATCATGTCCATTGATAAACTTTGCGATTTCATCAGTTAAATTTGTTATATTGAAGAAGTTTTATTTTGCCATTAAAATATTTTTTTCAACCATTTGTTATTTTTTTTCTTGTTTAAAGGTATTCTTAATTTTATTAAGATATGAATTTCTAAAATTTCTATTGACCTTTATTTTACATGCAGGCATTCTAAGCTGCATATGGTTTATATTTTGGATCTGTTTTATAAGTGACACTCCACTGGAGCATCCGAGTATTTCTCCATCAGAGCTAATGAACTTTGATCAAAGCATAGAAGAGATTGGTACTAAGGTTAGTTTTCCTAATATAAAATTTAAATAAAGCTTAGAAAACAATACAATATATATCATTAGATAACTTCAAATCTTCGAATGAAGATAAACATATTAGGTTCCAAAAGTAATTCATATCTTTCTTGTTTAAATGTTTATAGGATGAGACGAAATTCAGTCAATTTTAAGGAGGCGCAAAGCACATTTATATAAGTACATTTTTAGAACAATCATTATCTTAATTCACGCATAATCCACTTGGAAGTTATAAATTACTTAATAAATTAATGTGCGAAAATAAATAAAAGGACATAAAGCAATCCTTTACGAGAAAAATTTGCAGATTAAATTAGAATACATAATTTTACATAGACAGAGATTTCAAAATGTATGATAAAAATACTATTTTCCAGTACAGTTTTAATTGATTATTAGATAATTTACAGATAGATTTGTTTCAAATCAATAGATAATTTACAGATAGATTTGTTTCGCATATCGATTGAAAAGAATGCTTTTGTGTTTATCATTATATCCTATCAAATAATCAAGCAAAATATGTTGGTCTATTAGTTTGTCTCTCTTAGAATACAATTGTAATAGATTTAATACTCCCTTTTTAGTTAAAAAAGAAAAAAAAGCTTTTTAAAATAATGATGTGTATTTGATATTAAGAGTGTAATGAACGGAAGTGGGGTCATTTTGACAAATTTAAAGATGTAATTAATTTTGGATTAAAAATTAAAAATATTTCTTTGGAGATCTCTCATGCATTCCGATATCATAATCAGAAGTTTTCTTTGTGGAGAAAGGCTCTGTATCAAAAAACGAGTGGCATCTATTATAAAGTATAAAATTAACATTTTATAGCATAATCAAGACTACTATAAGTTCAAAATGAATGTGATTTCTTAAATAGATTAATGAATTAGGCTTAATAATTCTGTAAAATATTCTTACTTATTTTACCTAGGTTATTTCAAAATGCGGCATGATACACAATAATCTCTCTGTATTACATTATCCTATAAATATTTCATAATTTACATTATTTTTCCAAGTTTACTATAAGTGCAAGTTTTAGAAAGTTCTATGAGATATAAAAATTCAATTAATAATAATTAATACATCAATGTTGTATTTGCATAATGTTAAAAAATTGGACCAAACTTAAAAGTATTTCAGATAAAAAAAATGTTATAATCAATATATTTTATTAAAGATCATGAGATGTCGCTCGTTAACATATATAGAGTTGTATAATTTAATATACTTTTGGGGGCTCTTTTCTTTTTCAAATCAGTATAGGTTTACCAGTATAAAAAGACTTCAATGTTTATTTAAAATGCTACAATGCCAAACAAATTTTTATTAAATATGTAGAGCTCGAACCCGCGACTGGACGAAAACCACTGGCCATGAGTTCACGATCATAACAACAAGGCTACCGTTGCCACACATATCCTTTAGGAATTTTACTTCATTCTTTAAAGAAAAATATGCATATTTATCGAACGTTCCGAAATTCTAAGAATTTAGTGTGATATATATATAAATGGATTTCTGTTTTATAAACATAAGAATTTATATTAATATAGGAACATCTTTTTCCGCATACTTTCATATTGTATGTAATAATTTTTAAGATATTTTTTTTATATATATGGAATTAATTTCTTTTCTGTTTATTAGTCATTATAGGATTTTTTTTCCCTATTACGAAAGAGATGCAAAAATAAAAGCTTCTATTTTTATTATAAAACAAACAATTTGTAGAACTTTCTGTTTTGAAGTGCCTTATCAACCGAAACACGACGTAGCGAAGATACTGATTAGAAACTTTATTCGAATGCATCGTCAATCGGAATAAAACTCAAAGATTTTTTTTAAAAAAAATAAAAGCACCATATTTTCTAAAAACATTTTGAATTTATCGTATGTTTAAAAGTGCATGTTTTTAAAGTGGGACGTCTTAAATTATGTACTTTTAATATAGGTCGATGTCAAAGTAAAGAAGCATTCGCTTACGGCGTCAAAAGATTTATCTTATCCTGAAATGCAACTTTAGTAGTGTACAACAACAAAAGAAAAACTCTCATCAATCCTGTAAAATTACATATAACAGGTCAATTGAAAAGTCCCCGGCCTACCATAGTAAAACACATTTTTTTGGCAAAATTAGTTTTTTTTATTCAACATAATTCCCTTCAAGGTTGATACACTGATTATAGCGACCCTCCAACTTTTCGATACCATTTTTGTAGTACAATTTGTCCTTTGCTTCAAAATAGGCCTCAGTTTCGGCGATCACCACTTCATTCGTCGAAAATTTCTTCCCAGCGAGAATTCTTTTGAGATCTGAGAACAGGAAATAGTCGCTGGGTCCTTCAAACGGTCCAATAACGCTATGTAATAGTTGCTGTTGATGGTCCTTCCTTTTTCAAGGTAGTCAATGAAAATTATTCCATGCGCATCCCAACATACAGACGCCATAACCTTGCCAGCCGACTGTTGCGTTTTCCCACGCTTTGGAGCGGGTTCATCGTGTACAGTCCACTCGGATGACTGTCGATTGGACTTCGGAGTGATATGATGGAGCTATGTTTCATCCATTGTCACATATCGACGCAAAAACTCGGGTTTATTACGCTTGATCATCTTCAAACACTGCTCCGAATCATCAACTCGTCGTTGTTTTTGGTCAAAAGTGAGCTCGCGCGGCACCCAATTTGCACAGAGCTTTCTCATACCCAAATATTCGTGAATGATATGATGTACACGTTCCGTTGATATCTTTAGAGTGTCTGCTATTTCATTCAATTACAATTGATGGTCATTCAAAATCATTTTGTGGATTTTTTTAATGTTTTCGTCGGTAACAACCTCTTTTGGGCGTCCACTGCGTTCACCGTCTTCTGTGCTCATTTCACCACGTCTAAACTTAGCATACCAATCCTTGATGGTTGATTTTCCTGGGGAAGTGTCCAGAAACTCGGCATCAAGCCAAGTGTTTGCTTCAACTGTATTTTTTCCCTTCAAAAAGCAATATTTTATCAACACGCGAAATTCCTTTTTATCCATTTTTTTCACAATAACAAAAGTTGCTTTACTCAAAATGCTATAATTCACAAACTAATGATCCGACAGCTGTCAAATTTATACACGCATCTTTTGAGGGTTAGGGCTAACTAAAAAATATATGGATTTAATTCTAGTAGCGCCATCTATGTGTCAGGCCGGTGACTTTTCTATTGACCTGTAGTAAAGCAAAATGCATACTCGTGAAAAATATGTTTATTTTTTAATTGACGAAATTAACTACCATTAAAGCTACCATTTCCTGATTTTGACCTATTCACGTATTTCTCTTCACTAATCTCGGGAACATAAATACTCCTTCCGAATCAAAATGAAACCTGAATATATAAATTAGATTAAAAGAAGTCTAGTGAATATTGAATGAGAGATAGTGATGTATAAGTGGAATAGAATTGAAAGAAAGAAGAGGAAGTAAAGGATAACGGCAGGCTGGTAGAAATTTGTAAATTGGTTTGAAGCATCGTAATTAGTCTTTTGGACTGAAGTGATTCTTAGTCATGTGACTTAAGTATTAAGATACAAATCCACTGTTAGAGAGAAATGTTTGAATCAGAACGAATGATGTGGTAAGCTAAGAATTTATTAATAACTCATAATCTAGGATTGATGAGCTAAAAGAGATTAGGGAGGGAGCGACCTTACCTATTCTTAAATGATTAATAAAATAATTTGTCTTTCTCTTGAGTATATTCAATGGTTAATCTTATAATTATTGACAATTTAATTACACTGAAAGATGTCGGTAGAATTAAATGATGATGGAAGGACGTAACAATTTTAAAAAAAGACTAATTAAGTAAAACAGTACAGTTAAAAACACATGTAATGCTTTTATAAATTAATTATAAAATAACTTGTAACATATCCCAAGAGCATTTCCTTCTCTTAATTTTTTCATTATTAACTAATCTTTAAAATAATCGTAAAAAACAATAGTCATTCTAGGTTATTAGGCAGGTTAATACTGAACTTATATATATATATATATATATATATATATATATATATATATATATATATATAATTATCGCTGTCTAATTAGGTCCGAGTCAGCAATAGTACTGAAAGCAGGTCCAATTCACAGTCCGTACATAGATTCCCACTTCTCTTAATTACCTGCGAATTCTATACCTTCTTCTTCAGCGGAGACATCAGTCTAACTTCTTCGTTGTAAACCTCCTATCACTCTCCCACCATTATTCATTCTCATATTAAACTCTTCTCAGCTTATAGATACAATCACTTCAATCTTATACATTACACTTCAGTATTTCTTCATTCCTTTAAATAAGTCATGGTTCGTTTATTGGAAGAGGTCCTCAAATCAAATGGCATCATGTGAAAAACTCCAAGGGTTAGCTGAAGGGAAATAAAGAGAAAGCACATTGGAAACTCACTTTACCTTTGTGGTTTAATAATTCCTACCATGGTTAAAGGTGATCGTGAGGAAAAAAACAAAATTCTGAGTGACTATTTTGGTGCGAAAGTTTTTTGTTTGACAATACGTCTTTAAAATATATCTTATTCTGAAATAACTATGACATTCGGTATGAATTATGTATGTCAGTACAACTGATGGGGAGGTTCGTGTAAGCCTCTTAAGATAACCGAAATTACATCCAAATACACATATATTTTTTTTATTTTGTTCTTAAAGAATAGAGAGAGATTTGTTAATTCCGTAGATGTATTATTTATGACAATTTGATAAGTAGAACATTTGAAAATTAAATTTTAAAACTGTCAATACGCGTGTCCCTTCCATTGTGAAAAAATTCTGCATTTTCGTTATTCTCAAAATGTGTATTCTTAGGATTTAGTACAGTTTCCTCAAAATATATTTTGTCTATAGTCACTCTGTTTTTCACATTGCGAAGTGAGACTATTTACTACGCAGTGAACATAATTTTTCTTATAAACATTCACAAATTTTAAATGTTGCTCAATATTTTTTAAAAAATATTAGAGAAAATTTGAATCATAAAATGCAACATTTCTTAAAAAATGTATTAAATTTAATTTTTGAAACAAGTATTATGTTTAGTGTATAGAATGCTATGTTTGTTAGTACTTTGCTAATTTTTATACATATAAAGGTATAAGATTTTATCCAAAATGTACCGAAAGGTAAATACAACCTACAAACGTAAACAGAACTATTTATCATTAACTGATTTTCCATAATTATGTACTTTTATAAATGGAACTCTCTTTACATAAATAGACACACAAATATACAGATCTTTTAATATTAAAATATTATCTCCATTACTCTAACTTTAAAAATGCGATGATTATAGAGCTTGGCATAAAATGTGCTCATTTTTCCTTGTCGAAGATGTCTTAGTTACGTTAAAGTAACAAAGTATTTATTTGTACAAGTTTTAGTATGACATTTATATGTACACGAAAGTCAATTTGCTTAAAAAATACACAAATTAGCATAGTTTTCTATGCATTTCTGCTTACACCCATTTCTAACATTTTCTTCGTGTTTACTTACATCCTATTCACTGTATAACAGTGGTTGCTCTGGCATCTCACTATTTAGCTGTTTGGTTCAAATTATGTTACCAATGTTTTTTCTGGAGGGTGCAAGCTTCAAGGTGTACAGAAACATAAATACTGAAAGTTTCAAAATGTTTTATTGACTTTCTTAAAAAAAAAAAAGGGGGGGGGCTCAGAGTTAGAATTAGAATACGTTATATAACACATGGATCAATAAGTCCCGAGACTGTGCGGTCGTTTTTTTGCGATTTCCTCCTTCAAACGCACCAGCAAGTCAATATAATAATCACTGTTGATCGATTTACCTTTTTCGAGGTAGTCAATGAAAATCACGCCATGCGTATCCCAAAAAACTGACGCCATGACTTTGCCAGCTGACTGCTGCGTTTTCGGACGGCTTTCGTTTCGACTCTGGAGTGTAGTGATGTATCCATGTTTCGTCCATGGTCACGTAACGACGCAAGAAATCTTTTTTGTTGCGAGTAAATAGCGATAAACAGCTTTCTGAATCATCGACTCGTTGCTCCATCGAAAGCAATCGCGGCACCCACTTGGAAAAAACCTTTTTCATGCTCAATTTTTCATGAAGGATAGTAAATACACTTCCATATGATACCTGTGTCATCTCAGCAATCTCACGGAGCTTCACTTTACGATCTTTCATTATAATTTTTGTCACTTCACTCACATTTTCCGGTGTAACGGCTTCCACAGGTCTACCCGAGCGTTCCGCGTCATTTGTGTCGGTACGACCACGTTTAGACTCGGCAAACCACCGACAAATCGTTGCTTTTGATGAACAAGAGTCCGGGTAACATTTTTCAATCCATTGTTTCGCTTGCACGGTGTTTTTACCCATTAAAAAACAATGTTTTATCAGAACACGAAACTCGGCTTTTTCCATTTTTTAAACAAACTACAAAACGACTTTACTCCAACCTCGATAACTCAGCTGTTTCTGGTCCGATCGACTTAAAATTTTGACACGTTTCAAGCAAAGGTTAGTACTCTAGAAAGACCTGGTTACTGGTTTACTACGAGCGCTATCTCTGGGTTAGTCTTCGAACTTATTGATCCATGTGTTAAAGCAGATTTAAATATATTTTATGTATTAGACAATTTAGATTAATGTGCAGGATATTTCTAAAAAAAAACTATATTTTTCATGCATCAGAGTTTTAACATTATATTGTTCAGTATATTGCCCTTCGCTGCTCCATGAGAATTTTTCATTTGACAAAGCAGTATTGGAATTCATTTTCAGAAAGTATTTTCTTGGTCTAAGTCGCTTCCTCTTTTACAGCTGAAACTGTCTCAAATCTCGTTCCTTTCAATATTAATTTCCCCTAGAGAACAGAACAAAGACACGCAGGGTAAAATCGACGGACTAAAGATGATCTTCCAAAACAGAGATCATACGCTTTCCCAAAAATGTCTTGACAGACAATGCAGTTCGGGTCGAGACGTTGCCATGTTGAAGAATCCATTACTTAGTTATTTTTCCACAATTCGTTCACATTCTTCCTGACGAATTCTTTGTCGATTCCAATGCTGAGTTGATGTCGATTCAGCAACTGCTGGAATACTCAACTGACGAACTTTTCGGATCAAAATACTGATTTTTTTTCAATGTTTTTGCCCGCCGTTGGCATGATATGTAGTTCTTGACATATTCCCCCTGCAATTTCTTCTCATCAGTTTTTGGAGCACTTAAGAAGTTTTCGAATCAAAATGGAACATTTACATCTCCTTTCAAAGTAGTTAAAATTTTTCTGACGGTATAAAATTACAAGATCCAATACGAGGAAGGCCACGGCCTAACTTAGAGATCCGCAGTCGATTCGAGGGAAGGAATTGAAAAATATGTCATGTGACTCGACCATGTGCCGTTTGAAACGCGCTCCATTTGTCTGTAGATAGATCAATACAGTTACTTTTTTACCACATTTTGTAAAACATAGTTTAAGAATTAAATTCTGTAAATAGATGAAAGATTCTTTTTATTTGTACTAGGAGCTAAATTTATTTGAATTGTAGTACAATTTTAAAAGAAACATTGATGTATATGTGTTATTATATAAACTAAATTGTTCCAAGAATTCATCCTTAAATTGATCTCTTAGTCAAATGTGATAGAATATAAATTTAAGAATCATGTACAGCTTTAAAAATGAGTGAAATAAGGATAAGATTATTAATTACTTTTGAGATGTATCAGATGTGTAAAATGTGAAGTACTGTCAGAAAAAAAATTAAATGTATCACATAAAAAAGAGACATGAAACACAAGCAGAAAATGTTTTTAAAATTCATTTTTTATTTTGATAAAACAATTTGATTCCATTTAAGATCCACATTTTGAATTGAAATCTGTTTTTTCAATATTTCTACAAATTAAAAAATTCTAATTTTTCTTGATTTTATTTTATGTAATCAAAATTCCCACAGTTGTCTTTATGCAAAACAATTTCAACTATAAATTAACTTTCATTTCAGAAACGCGTTGTTCCTTGGAAAGCAATTTTCACATCTCTTCCAGTGTGGGCTGTGATTGTTGCTCATTTTGGCAGTGGATTTGGATTCTTAGCTCTTTTTACAGAATTACCAAACTTCATGGAGAACGTTTTGCATTTCAATATCAGAGAGGTAATTATAATGTAGGTTTCATTTGACTCATGTTTTTTTAGATGTTGAATGAACCTGGACACGCCATAATTGAATTTTAAGAATTACTATGTTTCGTATTATGTTTTAAGATATGGAATATTTTTTTGAGTTTATGTTCGCATTCTTTTTTCAATATTTGTTTGGCTTTACTGACATACTGAATAACAACGAAACAAAAGATTGGTGATAATACGCAGAAATATGATCAATATTGACTTTGGGTGGAAAAGAAGACGACATGCGACTTAAAATCGTTTGTTGAAGGGGGAAATCAAAAATGAAGTAATAGATAAATCCATTATCTTTGATTTACGCAGTTAAGATGTTCTCTAAGAAACCATCTAAACCGAAACCTTGTAAAATAAGATAAGGATTACCAAAAATAAGGGTTCGCTCATAAAATTTAAACACATTTTAATGCCTACAATTTTTATTATTTTTATTTTTAAAACACGAAAAGCATAAACAAAAAATAATCATTTCCGATACAAAAAAAAAAAGCAATCAAAATATATAAACAGATCAACAATATTTCTTACAAATAAGAAAAAAAATCAACGTTCTGTACAAATAAAAGCATTAAAAGAATACAATCATAAATAATCCCAATTAAAAGCAGAAGTAAAAATAAGCTTTTACTCTTCTTCACAGTTTCTTTATAATTCTATAATTCTTCTTTTCTTTGGTTACGTAGGTGTAACGTCATTATCCGATCAACCAACCGAAAATTCATCAACATTTGTCGAGGGTACTGCTTAACTTATTGAGACTAATTAATTATATTTTTCTCTTTGTTAATCATAGTTAATTTACTTTTGGATGATACTTACTTAATTTATAAACGGTATAATACAAAATAATCAAAATATACACTCCTTTCTCTAAATCCCTTCCCTCTTAAAAACTATGCAAAAGCAAAAACGTGTAAGTTAAGCACATTTATTAGAGAAATGTAAAGATTATAGCTTCCTTTCGGAAGACAGTTGATGGTTTTTGCTTTTGTTCGTAACATCTAAATTTCGTACATCAGCTTCTGTACAATTTTACAAATGTCACGGATTTAGTACTGTAATTGCCTCATATGTTTGTAGATTCCCAATGTATTGAGATTCATGAGAATGGATATATCTAGTCAAATGTCCACGACATTCAATCCTCCACTAAAGATACGTTAAAAAAAAGTCATTAAAAAAGCATTAAAAAAAGTCGAGTGGAGGTAATAAACGTGTCAGGATCTGCATGATGCATCGTTACAAGAAACAATCTAATATGCATTTTGTGTTTATGACACTATAAGTTGTATGATAAATTTTGTTCGTATTGGAGTGTAATGTAACCTTTCGCTTTTATTAAATGAGTTTGAGAACACCATGCTTAACTATTAACCCTTTTAAAGCACCAAATAACAAACAAACAAAAAAAAATAGCATCGTATACAAAAATTTCATTATTGAATTACATTATAAATGTTTCAAACCCTTCAACAAATCGTAAACGGGGAAAATACAAAAAATACCCCTTTAATAATTTACTATAATCAAACTTAAGGTTATATCAAAAACTTTTTTTTATCAGAATATTACCAAATTTAGAGTCATAAGTTTCATTAATTATTTAACTATCTTCAGTTTCTCGAGTTCAAATGATAAAAGTTCATTTATGCCAGATATAAATTCTGAAATTCTTTTGAATGAGTACAAAAAAAAAAAAAAAAAAAAAAAAAAAAAAAAACCGCTGTTTTATGTCCAAACATCCCAAACACCATGAATGAAATGAGTTTGTATCTAAAATCAGGCTTCCGAATTCGATTTAAACATTTTTTTCAGCCGAATCAAAAAATTCATCATGCACTTTACCAGTATTTCCTCCTGAGATTTTTAGAGGTGTAAATATAATTAGTACTCTTTATTCTGAGGTAATTATCGTTCGTCATCAGGAGTATAATTATATCCAGTTTTTGTTGCAAAATCTTGTATGAAAATTGATCACATACTAGCAAAAACTGAAATTCCAAGATTTTGCTAAATTTGGAAAGAGAGGAAAAACGAATATATGACGAGGGTATTGACCTTTGAAGACGTAAACAGTATGCAGATAGTTCTGGTGAGAATCTTAACAGCCGTTAGTTTCTGTAACTTTCATGGAACTTAGTGTTAAAAGGTTTACTCATTTTAAGAAGGTGTGAAAAAAAATAATTGAAATCTTGTAACTTCCTTTTCATTTATTTTTCATAATCCACATGCAAATATAATTGCTTCTATAGAGTAGAAGATATTATTTGAGGTATTTGTTAAAAATATATATAAGGTTGTGCTAATATTTTGAATATTACGGCTTTAAATGATTATCTCTAAACATTTATGTATAAAAGGGTATAAAAGATTAATTTTTGTTACAAAGGAAACCTTGTTAATTTTAAGCCAACTTATAAAAATGCACTTAACACACTAAAAATTAAAGGAAAAAACATTATGCAATTATCATACATGAGTTTTGAATAATGTCTATTGTCATTTATTAAAATATGAAAAAAAGGTATACGTCTTATAAGTATTTTATCATAGAAATAATTCAATTGTTGAATTGATTTCGATTGATTATTTTTCAATCGTTTTCGTATCAATTTTTTTTTTTTTTTTTTTCATTTTTAAAGGCTCATAAATAAATGTAATGATGCTTCAAAAAAATTTATTTAATTTAGGCTGGAGATATTTTTATTGTATTTTTTAGAATGGAGAAATATTAGCTTTGCCGTATATTATCCAAGCACTAGCAGCATGGATGGCATCTTATTTTGCAGATCATCTTCGAAAAACTGGAAATCTCAGTATTACTACAATTAGAAAAATCTTCAATTCCATAGGTAAAATTTAAGATTGCCTTCAGATTTTCAAAGTATCAGAAATATATAAAATAGAATTGAAAGAGTAAAAAATATTATATAAATATATATGAACATAAAGAAATGTAAATTGAGTTATGAACTGAAAAAAAAAATCACAAAGATAAGCTGATCTAAGGACTTAATATTTTTTTTTATTCCATTTGCTGTTTTTTATTCCGTTATAATTGAGATAGAGAGGCCATAGCCTTACGGCTGTAGATACATTTCCGCCGTTTCAAGAGCGCAGATGAGAACATATTTTAACGTTACAATCATTTTTCATGGATAAACAGCAAGGCCGAAGCGAAAAGAGAAAGAATTTTCCCTTGCTTTCCTTTAAATATGGGGGATTTTTTTTTTCTTTAGCTTACGTGATTTAGGTGTTAGGATTCTAAGGGACTTTTAGATAGAAAATCTTGTAGGGATTATTTCTGATAGATTTACGACTATGGGAAAGTGGACTTAACAATTTTTATGAGCCAGGGATCTAATAAATAAAAGAATAATTAGGAATTGGACCAGAAAGTAGAAATGAACTCTTTACTTTCGAATAAGATAATGAAAAAAATTATGAAATTAAATTATTATTCAGTGAAACTAAGTTATCATTATATGAAGAAATTTATCTATCTATCTATCTATTTCTCTCTCTCTCTCTCTCTGCATATATATATATATATATATACTGAAAATTTATGAAAGAATAATTTAAAATATTTAAAAAGACAAAAATCCAGAAAGAAATGTAGAAATGAAAGAATAAAAAATAAATGAAAATATGGAACCCAGCAAGTCAAAAAGCAATTTTGGGCTGAGGACCGAATAAGCGGGTTAAACTAGTTTAATGGTACCAACCTTCCCCCTTTGCGACTTGGTAGGCTGAATTGGGAAATCCAAAGTACAAAAGAGTTCAATGATTAAAAGATGCAAAAAAGTTCAGCGATAAAATCTACAGAAAAAAAAATCTATAATTCTAAAAATTATCAACAAATCAAAATATAAAAATTACTTACAAAAATTCAAAGAAATGATGATTCAAATATGTGAGTAGTAAGACGGAATATTCTTTAAGCTTCAAGATTGATATCAGGTACTCAAAATGAAAAAAATATGTATATAAATATATATATATATATATATATATATATATATATATATATATATAGTTTTGGTATTGAAAGTAATTTTTATTGCGTAATAAATAAAAATGACTTTTTATATATGTTTATATAAGTATCGTATTTCATTATTGTACAATTAAAATAACTGTATTATGTTTTAAATTGCTTTTAATGAAAGGAAAATCTAAAATGTTTTTTTAAAAAAAAAGAGAGAAAATTCATAGTTGACGTGAAAATACCACATCTTTTCACTGAAAATTAATTTAACAAACATAAAACTTTAGCATGGTTCAATGATATGAACAAAACTCAATAACGGAAAATATAACACAATCTTATAGCTATAAATACTTATAATATACTGTTAAATATAAATTGTAATCCTTAAGCGGAATCATTTTGTTCTAAGAAATCTTCAATTCTGCTGAACAGTTTACGTGAATTTAAAAATCATCTGATACAAATCAATTAAATTTATTTTAAAGTACGAATTTAATTTTCTTTTAAGATAGTAAAATTCATTATCGTTTCAGTCTTCAAAATAACAAAATGAAAAAAAAATGTTCTTAGATAACAAGTGCATTGTATCAGTGGAAATCAAAAATTATAATGAAAATTCTAAATCGAGCTTCATTTTCTTTTTAAAACAAATTACTTCATTTTATTTTTAACGTAATATATGTATTGAAACGCAGTTTTTAGTGAATACAATAGCAATTTGTGAAAAAAAAAAGGAATTGTCGTGTACTGTAGCACCTGCATATTTTACATTTATTATATGATAAAGAGACATTCGTACTATGTAAACATGTTTTCTGTATTAACAGCTGCTATTCTAGGACACGTCTATCAGTTTTTAAAATTTTATAGCTGACATCTACTGACATATTTACAACAGAAACAAATGTAGGAAATGTGAGAAAGTGATCTGTTTTTGAAGTTTACGTTTCAATTCGTATCACATCTGCTTTATAGGACAAGGCAATGATTTGACCTTATTCTTGTCAGTTCAGTCCAGACAAGTTTGTGTCCTTATATGCATGTTAGCCCCATTGTCTATTAAGGTAGTTTAATTGATGTATGAGAAATAAAACAAAACACATGACGAAATTTAGTAGTCGTAGATTCTTTAATAAAAATAGTTTAAACGGTTTTTGTTCAACAAAATCGTCATAAATGTCTGTCCAATCGAAGTTTAAATATCATAGAATTTCTTTTTATTTAAGGATTTCATTCTACTTTGTGAGAGATATGATGCAATTTAATTCTTTATAAAATATAGTATAACTGTATTGCAGTGTAATAATAATTTTTTTTAATATAATTTTACTTGAATTCTGAAAGATGTTTGTGTATCATTCGTATTGGACTTCAGGACTGTGTTAACTATTAAGTTAAATTTTTGCGAAGGATGCAACTATTTTTGTTATTTAATTTAGTATGAGTCTTATTTTATTCTGTCAATTTTACTTCTTTCAGCCAGTCCCCACTCTTTTTACGTGTTGTTTACTCAAGTCTATTAATACTATAATCATCGATATAAATAAACCATTTAGTCTGAACTCCTGATTCCAGTTTAATGACACTATTCTGCTTTCCAAAATTGGATTATACATTTAATAAGGCAGGATATTCCAGAATGCGATACGTTATATATATATATATATATATATATATATATATATATATATATATATATATATATATATATAAAAATTTCTAATGGTAATTTCCAACTAATATGGTGTCCGTGGAATTTGGATCTGGGAATAATAGCTTGATCGTGCATTAATTTATTTGCAACTTGTGTGTTTATTTTCTTTTTCTGTACA
>BMAW01120904.1:0-16062 GCA_019974015.1 Nephila pilipes | reverse complement strand
CCTTCATGGTGTTGCATTTTCTACAAACAGCAGTTTATATATATATACAAAATAAAAAGTTTTATATAAAATGTTAACTGTTCTGATAAATCTCGGAGATATAATTTATTTATTGTTAATAAATAAATAAAAGTTACCATTGTTCCTATTTTTTAATTTTTATTCTAAAATAATATCTAAGTATTAACATAAATATGTTTTCAATAAGTCGATTTAACCATTAAGTAGTAGTATTAAGATAGGACTAATTTAATTATGTATCGTCGTAATTTTTGTTTTTATTTATTCATATAAATATCTCAAATGTTGAAGAAATACTAATGCCTCTAGCCACGAAGCCCTCTTCTAGTTTATATGTATTGATGTCTCATTTTTAATGTTACTTGAGTGAGATCCTTTTTGAGACGGTATAAAAGAGTTCCTTAAATAAAGGGGGAATTAAAAGTACGTAGTATAGAACTTTTGAAAGCACTCT
Organism: Nephila pilipes; assembly: GCA_019974015.1. Taxonomy (NCBI): domain Eukaryota; kingdom Metazoa; phylum Arthropoda; class Arachnida; order Araneae; family Nephilidae; genus Nephila; species Nephila pilipes. Next base: position 15,587 of record BMAW01120904.1, on the reverse strand, counting down.
TAATATATAAATTTAAGAAAATAAAAAAAAAATTAAATTTTAATGTAAAACATCTAAAGCATTACAATTTTTAAATTATCACTTATCTTTAAATGTATTAGTTTCATTAAAAAAAAAATCAAATTAACTTCCGTAATTAAGAAAATCCTTGGTGGTCACTATTTTGTCACAGGGAACAAACCTTGCGTATCTTTATGTTAATGTCTTAAATTATTTATTCATTTTCTCACAGTGCAAAACAGTGGTCAGGACAGCAAATGAGTTGGATTCTGGCTCTCAAAACTTCCACACCTTGCCAACGAGAGGCCGTGGGGCATCAACAGATTTACCATTCATCAGTTCGGCTACACGGCAGGGCTCTTGTGGTAACAAGACCCAATGGTGGCACTCGACGAAATGCCCGCCGCAAATTCGCGACCATGGCTACCAGGCTAACGTAGCCATTACATTTAGCAGAATAACTTTAAATCTCATTAATATAGCCCATAATACATACTTACACAACATACTTACCCACAACATACTTACAATGGATGATCGTGATAGTGTAGTGACCATAGTCGTGAGCTGGCGTCACTAAAGACCTGCCATGAAGCGGTGTTGTTGCATGTTTATTCTATCGAGGCGACGGGTCCTCCCGTTGGTGTTATATGGAAGTTTGAAGAGAGCAATTCTGGCTCAGGTGTCCTCCTCATCACTTGATTGAAGCTCAAAATTAAGAGGTCCGCTGCCGATAGCCCCATATTACTTATAAGTGTATATATAATATATATAATAAACAATCAACAACGTTACCAATATTTACATGGGTGATTCAAGAAATACCTGTGTTAGGCATAAGAAATGGAATATTAAGAATAGGAAATTAGAATGGAATAAATCACTGTAGTATTGTTCAGTGATTCTTTTTTTACAAAGTTCGTGATTGTGACGCCCTTCGCCTCCCAAAAAATTGTCATGAGAAGTTTCATGGTCGATGTAAGCGTCTTCGCCTTCTTTGGAGCAAAATTACAGGAAGCAAACAATTGCTTAGATTATTGTTTAGTTGCCGATGTGCGAGTGAATGATACGTATAATACGACGTTATTACACGTATCATTCGCTTGCACTATCATAAAAATCATAAAAAAGAATCTACTTTATTAAATTAAAGGACAGTCATCTCTCATCATTTTGCGGTTATTTTTTACTAGAAAACTTGGTGTAATCATTTGTGAAATTTATATCTGCGTACGTTTCTTGATGTAGAATAGACTAAAAATGAGAAAAAAAATGTATTATGTATATTTTTTTGGTAAGATAATATTACTACTGAAAAGGAAAATAAGTTATGTGCTGTGCGTTTATATTAAATTTATCAAGGTTTTTCGTTGGAAGCATTTAGCTAGAAGTTTTGGATTTCTGATAATTATTAATCTGTTTGGCAGAAGATTTCAATAACAGTGAGAGTTTATTTATTTATTGAATTTTTTCTAATATGTAAAAATAATATAACGATTTTAAATGAAGAAAATATGTATTTTAACAGTGTCACGGTAAATTTTATTTTCTGAAAAGGTAATTATAAAATGGAAAAAAAATAAGGAAATAAACCGATCCCCCCCCATAGTATTTCGCAACTAAAAATATTTCGTAATTATATTAATAAGCAGTCACATCATTCAAACGTCTTTCCGAATGCTACAAAAGAAATGCTTTTCATTACCAAATTTGGTAAATATTTGTAAATATTAAGAGATATAAAAAAATATGTGTTAAAAAGCTAGATGAGCTGATCAAATTTTAATTCGGTAATTCCTTTAAAATAAAATTATGAATTGAACAAATATTTCCTTTTAAAAGAAAAATAATAAATATAGGTAGAAATATATATATATACGAGAATATAATTGCTTTCGATACACATATATTAAGCTTTCGAATCACTCTCATCTAATTCATTCAATGAATTTAAAATCATAGACCACTCAAATTAACTTTTCCTCCTACTTCAGCACAAGCATATACGACGAAAGTGTAAAGATAATAGTTCTTACTAACCAAAAATGGAATGAAAGTTCTGAAAATTTCAGCAAACATGAACGTGATCGAATTTTGCGAAACGCGATGCAATGAAAATTATAAACACCGATATACTTTTAACATTCAACAGAATGTTCGAATTCTCGATTAAGGTCCATGTACCAGGGACCTTCATCCCAATAGGTTATCAATTATGACGTTTCGATTTCGAGGGCCGTAAACTCTAGATTCGTCTCTTACTCCCGCCAGCGATAAAAAGCGCGCCATGCAAACGATAATTTTCAGTGTTGTTCGAACGAAGCGAAGAGCTCAGTGCTAAGCCTAGAACTTCTTCCGTGTATGGAATAAAAAAAACCCGATCTGATGCGAAAGTTGGTCGAATTCTTGAAAGCGCCCGCATTTTTGCACATTTATGCGTTCGACGGTAATGAGAGCGTAGAAGTATCGAAACCCGTGAAAGAACTATATTGCTTTTTATTCAGCTGTCGAAAGCAAACATTTGTTCGAGAAGTGGATTTTTATTCATAACCGAAGAAAATGCACAGAGAATTTGAAGCTAGATACATTGAAAGGATTCCTATTTTAAGAAGACCGAATAAAGGATGCTTGCTAGGTAAATTTATAAATATTAATTATAATATGTGGAGGAATTAATCTTGATAAATATTTCATTTTAAGCGAATTCTTCTTTTTTTACCTATTTTTGTATTAGTACTTAGCATGTTTTGATGAACAATTTTTTTTTTTTCAGGAATTGAAAATTTAAAAATAAGAGCACGTTTTAACTGTTTAATATTCCTTCGTGTAGAAATAACATTTTTCATTAAAAAATAGTTTTGCATGCATATTCTTAGTTTTTTGAAATACAATTTCGAAAAAATTAAAAATTCGCTGCAATTCTGAGCCAGAGAAAATTTTAAATTAATATTTTTTAAACTTTATAAAACTTTTTAAGACATTGTTTTTAATCTCTTACTATTATTAATAAATGTTAGCTTTTATTTCTATCACGAATAATATTTATCAGGTAACTCAAAGCTAATATAAATCAAATTATTCTTATTCTAATAGGTATATAAGAAATATACTTACAAATTTTGCAGCTATTATTGCACATAAAACATAGTTTTACTTCTAGTTTCTTTACTCTTTCATTAAATAAATGTATTCAAAATGTCTTCTTCTGCGCATTTCAACATATACTTTTGTTTTTTTAAGTTAATTGTGACTAATATGTTTTGAGTAATTATAACCAATTTGCACATAGTAATTTAATTTTTCTCGTTTTTAAGTATTTTAATTTTTAATAAGTTAATAAATATTTTAATAAATTTTTCTTTCTTACAAAAATGATAGATCAGATGATTTTTTTTATAATTCAATAAATTTAATTTTTAACTTAGTACTTAGCATATCTCCCTTTTAGATATTTTCGTTGCTTTTTTTCCCCGTTGTTTCATTTTCAATATAATTCTCTTTTTTTACATATTCGGCGTGCGCAAATTAATAACTAAAAACTTTAATTATCGAATAAATATGAATTAAAATGCAATAACAGCGTAAAAAGTACAATTCATTTGAAATTTTAAGCTCCTTGCGTATGCAATGATTTACTTCTAAGACATTATTTGGGGAAACTAAACGATCTTGCAGTAACACAGTTAATAGTAGCTTCATTACTGTGGACACAGATGAATTCACAGCGAAATGGAGATATGGGTAGAAAAAGAGGAGTGAATAAAGAGTTAGATGTTAGATTTATCAAAATTTATTAAGCAATGAGAAATATATAAATATTTTATGATGAGAACATTAAATGTTTTTAACCTCATCTCATGAAGAATTTTTCCTTTTAAAGCAAGCATAAACTAACTAAATTTTTAATTTTATTACGGTTTAATCATTTTATATTGAAATGTAAAAACGGAGTGGAGAGAGGTTACAATAAAAAAACACACAAAAAATCATAACGCTCATATTTGTGGCCGCTGACCATTAACAATAATTTATAATTAAAATTATTTTATACGTAGTCGTTCAATATAATTTCGCATTAAATCCAAAAGTTGAACTTTGCTGTACCGAAAACGGTTTGTTTTTAGTCCGCAACATGACTCAATGGACACCTGTATAAGTCTCACTCATTTCCATCATATGATTTCATTTTTACTGTGGATTGAAGCTAGAAACTCGCGTTTATTTAGAAAAAATGGAGTAAGTGAGTTTCGAGCTGTCATTAAACACTTATATTTTAAAGGCATAACGCCGAAAGAGATAAAAGCTGAGTTGGATGACGTTTATAACATCTGTTTACAATTGGTTAAATGAGTTTAAACGTTGCCGTACATCCACAAACTAAACGTACAAAAAAATAACTGGAGAGTTTTAAGCGTCGTCCGACTGAGCGAAGAAATCAAGAAAAAAACGAGAGAGGAAAAGAGATCCTCATCCATTAAGGCAATGCACGGGTTTTCACCTTTGCCGTTTCTATGGCCCAAACCATGGAATTATAGCAACATCAATAGTATCCATTGGATTTGCTCTCCATTGTCTTATATTATTTCTAAACTTTAAAAAAAATGGCTCAGCAGACAATGGTTCACGTCGAGCGAAGAAGTCATTGCAAGGCGGGTGTTTAGCGGCCAAGGATCGAACCCGCGAGTGAACGAAAACCACCTGCACGAATCCGAAACCATGACCACTAGGCTACCGCGACCACATGAAACACTAAATAATTTTAAAACAGGAGTTACTTGCAAGCTATAAAGCTGCTTTCAAATTACAAAATATTTATTCAATTCACAAAACACCTGTTCGAATGTAACATGCAAAAAATGTTAGTATATATTTTTATTGATTCATGTTTGATGAGCAAAATATAAGTTTAAAAGTTTTTTTTTTTATCGAAAATTTATTTTTATGGATAACTTTTCCTTATAAAAAGACATTAACCTGCTAAGTAACGCAAGCGGAAAATGAGAATTTGCTTTTAAATTATTCATTGTAAAAAGTTCCCCCCCCCCCATCACCAAATTTAGAGCACATTACGTCTTATTTACAAACTAAAGTAGAAACATGTTATCTAACTGAACAAACAGCAACCAGAAACAAATCTTTCTTATTGTTGGATAACTTTTCAAGAAATTCCTTATCATGTTAAAAACAAAATAGAAAAAAAAAAAAAAATATCTCTCTTTTTGACTTCATCGTTTTTTGTTAAACAAATCTTCTGACGTCTTTCCATTTGCTCCAGATTTGAATTTACTTCTCAAAACACGATATCCATATATCTAGCATTTTAAGCTTCACGCTTTTCGAATGGATAGTCAGCATATTTAATTATATTTATCCATATTATTTTTAATACTTAGTTTTTTTCCAATAATTCAAATGATTGTTGTCAATGTTCTATTAGCCACCAAAGGGGGGTTTGCTTTCGTACAACCCCAAAATGTTTTCCCTTGCCACTTTTCAAAATCAAGTGTGAAATGCATGTTATTTGTTTTTATTTACCAAAAGATTCCCTACAATTTTAGTTTATCTAATAGTTGCCTCATTGAAGTATCAGTGTTAAGAATAAATTAATACATAAAGATTTATTTTATTTTTAATTTGTGGCAACAATAATTACGTGTAGCTTAAAGCTCATTTAATTTAATCATTTATAGTTTGCCTTAATTCTAATATTTAATTGAAAAATTAAATAATAATTTTTGAACAAAGGTTGGTATCTTTTTTTGAGGCGAAATCTGTTCCTAGCAAAATTTTGTACAAAACATTTTCTTCTTCATTTCCCTTCTTCTGCCTTTTCTTTTTGATTGATTTGATTTGCTCACTTTAATTAAAAAAATTTCTATATTTTAAATATTAATAATGTAGTTCTCAGAATTTTTAAGAGCTTGATAAAAAAAATTTTTTTTAATGCCATCTAAATAAAGATCAGTATTCAGCTTATTTTATCACATGTGTAATACAATAAATAATTCCCTTCAGTCAAAAAGATTTCTTAAAGCAAACGATTCTTTTTCAGATAAGCATTATTACAGTTCAATACTGTTTGAAATAATTATCATAAAATATTATATATCACGGGTTAATAAATTATAAGGATTAAAATATTTGAGAAAATTTCCATTTCTTAAATATTTTCGCTCCTTCTACAGTTTTTTTTTTTTTTTTTTTTCAAAAGTATAAAGTAGAATAATCACACTCATCATTTTATTTATCTCCTTTCTTTATCCACATACGCCTTTTCCAGAAAATGTAAATTTCAAGCGTAAAAATGAAGGCAAGAATTTTTTTTCTTTTGTAACATTGATGTTTTGTATTGAACTAAAATCAAAACTTATGGAGACTCTGATTTGAATAGCGCTTAGCATTATGAATCAACAAAGACTATAATGCAATTTTAGTTTCACAGGTGTCTTCTGATGATCTGTCTCAAGGTATTTGTATGACAGGTCGATTGTATTTTTCTAACTACATCTTTTTAGAGATATATTTAAATGAAACTGCACTATATATTGTTTTCAAATCGTATTTGGCAAAAGCTTTTCTTAAATGAAAAAGTACATTTTGTTTATAAAAAAAAGTGCCAAATAACAGACTAAGATGCAAATGAATTAGCAAAAAATATTTTTTTAACTTTTATTATCATAGAAAATGAGCAACTTTTTTTAGTTTTGATTATCATAGAAAATGAGAATTTCTTGTATTTCTTTTTAATTATATATATATATATATATTTTATCGTAGAACATTTTCTATCTATAAATCGTTGTTCTTCGAGTCTGATTTATTTCCTTTGCAAACATAAGCTGTTCAAACGACTTTTTTTTTTTATTTTTGTAAGAGATCATCATTATTGTTATTCATTCTTGAATAGTCTGCAAATTGAAATAGATTCTTAATACGACTGTTAAATATTTGTAAAGAATTATAGTCTTTGCAAATGTACATTTAATGTTTTATTAAATAATTTTAGTTAGTATCTCTGTTCTTGTATAATCTTTGTAATATTTTATCAGCATTTATAAGCAGTTTTATCATAAAAATAGATAGTATAGCTATTTAAAAACACATTAATCAACTTCGCTTTGTTTTCTAGTTATCAAAAAAAGTGTATGATTAAAATTAATTACTCATAGTAATGTAGAATATTTAGAGTATTGAAAAACATTCTAGAAAATAATTTAGCTTTAATTTTAGAAAATAAAATTTTTCTAAGATAATTCTTTTGGCTTATGTTTCCTAAATTATTTCCACATTACAGTTTTGATGATATTTTGAACTGAACATATTCTGAAAAGCACATATATAAATTACTGATTATTATTATTCTACCATTTTTACGATTAAATTGGTGTTTATTAACAATATTCATTAGTTAAAATAAAAATGGCATAAACAACTGATAATTGGAAGAAATTCAGCTTTACTTTTCTTATTATTTTCTCAGTAAACATGTAATTGATTATTCCCGACAAAAATATTATCTCTTTAATTAAAGGATTTCTACACCTATATCAGAAAAAAAATAAATGTTTATGCTTCTATTTATCATGTTAGAGCATCAAAAAGGTGTAAACATTATGCAAACAGATAAGTAAACATATAATATAAAGAAATACTTAATGAAAATTAATTAGGATTTTATATAATATTAGGATTTTGATTTTTCATAAATTCAAGGTAAAATAACATTCATATAAAATAAAGCAATCTTATAGTTTGTTGAATCATACTCTGTTTCTTTATTTAAGAGGACATGTTTTCTTTCAGATGGATCAATAAAGTTTTAAATCCCAGGTAAACTAAAATTCATTTGAAGAATATTATTCTATTAAACTTATTAATCTAATTGTTTCATTCTATTTCAAAACTAATTTTTCAGTATTTAAATATAGGTTTTTCTGTTTAAAATCACTTCTAAATTATAGGGAATATTTACGAGAAAAAAGAAATATAAATATTTTCTCATAGCGATGGAAAACAGTTTCTAAAAATATATCTCAAGTATTTTATGTGTTAGATTGAAATAGCAGAACAGTAGTAAAAATAAAGAACTCTATAAATTTTGTGATTACTTATGAATATTATTGATATATTCGAAAAATAAAAATATTAATTTACGACTGAAAGTTTTGATTAAAAACAATTATTAACTTGAGTTACAGAACTCCTTTGATCTTTCGGTTAAAATAATTTTATTTTGTTAGAGCATAATTTTGAGTTTCGAAAAGTTATCAAGTTTTTTACGCATAATATATTTAATATTAATAAAAAGATATCAGTTTTAATAAAAGCTTAATTTTTATATAAACTTCATCTCTAGACAAACTCATATATATTCAATAGCTACACAGCACTGTAATTAAACTCTGATTGAAAAGCTGTTTGTCAGGAAGTGGTTTTTTGACGTATTTGATACTAGTATTATTTTCTTGCGTTTCTAATATCATCAGTTCCTTTCTAAACACCAACCTGTTTCTTGATATAACATTTTATTTATTTATTAACTTCAGAAGATTCTTTGTGAGCCTCTTTTTCTTCCGTATTCGTTTATCTCTTCCAAAGATGGAAAAACTGAAGCTTCCGTGACGTTATATGTCTATTCTCCGGATGCTAGAGTTCGGAGATCTTGGATTGACATCTTGTTCTCTTTACTCTTTCCTTATTAGCTCAGCGTTCCTTTAGAGCAGTGTTTTTCAAAATGTTTTCTTTTATTCCTTGATAAACTTAAAATTAATGTTAAAATTCAGCAATGGACTTAAAGAATAACAATAAAAAAAAGGAATTTCTGAAGAGGTTTATTTATTATTACTAAACCATTTTAAAACTTAACATAATTTTTATTAATAAGTTAGTTGTTAAAATAAAAAAAAAATATTATTTTAAGTAATAATTAAAATTATGAGAAATCCTGAAATAATAGTTAAGCTCTGGTTTATATATGCATAATTCTCCTTAATACGCAAGCAATTTCCTTAATTATGCATATTTTATGCATATGCTTATTATATAACAACGATATATTATGTTAATATAATAAATTTTAAAGGGGCTTAATTTTTTCGTATATGAAATGTGGCTATTAAATATCGACAATGACACCGTAAAATATTTTTTTTATGTCATACATATTTACTTATTGTCACATTCAATATACACCCCTCGTCTGTCCCTATAACGCTCCATGCGAATCTTCCATTGTTCGAAACAGTGCTGGAAGTCCTCTTCTGTTAGCTCCTTCTGGATGCGTGTCGCTTTCTCTTTCCAGCTTCAAAGGACTCAATCGTGTTCCTTCTAATGCAGATTTCATGTTAGGAAACAGATAGAAATCGCATGGAGCAAGATCGGGCGAATAAGGTGGAGGACCTAACACTGGGATGCTGTACTTGGCTACAAACGTCTTGACAGACAATATGAAATGAGCCAGCGCATTATCTTCGTGGACAAATTTCCCGATCGGATTTTTTGACAATTCCTGCAATTTCAGCAATCGTACAGATACTTAACCGGCGGTCAGATCGAACCATTTTACTGATTATTTCGATATTGACATACTTTTTTTACGTGGGAGGGTGATTCAGGTGTGAATCATTTTCATCGTCTCCTCGGCCATCCTGAAAACTCTTAAACCACTCAAAAATACATGCATGCGATAAACATTCATTGCCATACACTTATTTTAATAAATTATAAATTTCAGTAGCAGGTTTTCCAAGTTTCATGTGAAATTTCACATTTCGTTGTCCCTTACCATTTTTCCGGCGAAACAAACAAATAACTCTAATGCGAACAAAGACTATGGGTGTACGAATTTATTTACAGAAACGAAAGGCACTGCTTTCGAAAAAGAAGGTTTCACGCTAAACACCTGTCGGTTGCTGGCGTTTGGCGCATGTGTACTTCTTCTGTACTGGTCTCGTTATTTAATAGCCGCACCACTTATAACTTAATTCTCTTTGAATGGCTTTGAAAATTCCTGAATTAATGATTAAAACGTCTCGCGAGAAACATAGGATATTCTCAACAAACCATGTCACACCAGTTAAAAATCATCACGTAAGTTACAAACAACTAGGGGCGACTCTCTTCTACAACAGTGTTAGAAGTTAAAATGCCTAACTTAACCAGCCCGAAGAAATGAATTTTCAGCCAGGTTGGTAAGAGCATGAAAAAAAAAGCGACCGGTCACCTTTCCTTTCCGCACCAAGGTCATCAACTCTCTCCCCCTCCACGGAGTCGGAAAACCACCCGCCTCCAAAACTAAACAGCGTTTTTTTTCCATCTTTCTCTCTCTCTCTTATATATTCAATATCGTAGCACAAAAATAATTACTCTGCATTTTATTTTATTTTCATTTATAGTTGTGGAGACATTGTACAAATTTCAGAAGTTGGATATCATTCCATTAGATTTACAAATATTTGAACTGGACTGTTTCTGTCTTACTTTTTTATTAAATTGTTCCATAACTCGTTCCTAAATTCAGCTCGAATTTATTTCATGAAAATCTTTTACATCCTAAATTAATAGATGATGTGGTTAATGCTTCATTAATCAGCTTTGATTTTTATATTCGGAGAAGAATTTATTAAAAAAAAAGTATTACTTTTAAAATTTTATTTTTAAACATATTAGAAATAATCTTCATCCCTTTTAAATTTTTCAATGCCTGATTTGAAACGAACTTTGAAAAGTGTATAATTAAAACAATTCTCTAAAATTATTTATAAATCTTTGTTTATTTTAGATATGGAAGATATACACCTCTCAACAGGTAAAATAAAAAAAAAATTGCTGTAACACAAATCTTAACTCTTTTTTAAAAAAAATCTTTTTCATAAATTTTGAGTGATTTTTTTTAAATCTTTCCATTAAGAAGATCTGGCATTTATGATAAAAGATGAATTATCAATACATTTTATAAGAAAGATTAACATAAATATTCGAAATAATTATAATAATATGTTAATTTCAGATTCTACAATAAAATAATAGAGTTCAAAATGTTTATAGATGGTACATATATTCACATTAAATTATTTCAGATTAATTCAAATAAATTAATAAAGGCATATTTTGTTCATTATTGATTGTGAGATACAAATCTCATTAATTAAATATTCCTTAAATACTATTAAAAGGTACTACAGATATAAAGCCGTCTGAAATAGGAAGTGTATTAATAGCTAGAAATGGATAAAATATTGTTTTCGAAACCATAATTTGTCATTTAACAATCAGATATTTATTTTTTATTTCATTTTTTAAAATTATTGATAGATATCGGATGTAGTAAGATTATAAATTGGGCTTTGTATTTCTCGAGACATCGCCTATATTTTGGCACCCTGTTTATTTTTTCATTACAATCTTAGTAAAAAAAGAAGGAAATGTATAATTAAGCAATGGAAGGAATATTTCATTTTTAAAAGTTTTTATTCTTTATTTAAATGGCATTAGGAAGCTTTTTTGCAATTATAACATTTAAATAAACAAAACACAAAGAAACGAATTAGTAACGCAGTACTTTCTTTGAAATAATTTTAAAAATAGCATTTTCTCAACATATGGAGCCCTGAAATGATTTTTCATAAATCATCTTAGAAAATAATATAGATTTAAATTATCTCATTTTGGGTTAGAAAGGTTAAACGCTAGCAAAAGTTTTCTTTTTATAAACCTGAAACTAATCAGTTTTATGACCCCTAGAGCTTAAAATTTTGTATTAAAAAAAAGGTAAAAAACAATAATTATAGAAAAAAAAATTTCAATTTCCAGTTGAAGTCATAGTAATAGTTATGCTTACAGATATGTGGGAATAGAAATGTGCTTCTCACTACAAAAGTTTTTTTGATAAGGTTGTAAGCAATTTCTCCCTGCATAAAATTTCTTTATAGAAATTTGAAGATTAAAAATTTACTTATCAACAATTGAGCTTATCTACAATTGAACCCTTTGACATTATTTATTATTGACTTTATCAATGTATGTTTCTAAAAAAAAATTTGTTAGAAAAGCTAGGCTACTGATAATCAATTGAATAATCAGATAGTGAAAATATTTAAAAGTTTCACCAATATTGAGTAACAACACCAGTTTTTTTGTTTGCATTGTTTGATATAACAGGTTAAAACTTTATGAAGAGTTCGAGAACATTTTTAAAACAGTCTAACGGGATTTTATTAATATTGATATATGCCATAACCGTTTTTATTTAATTACTAAATACGTAAAAATATTGTTTATGATTTTCTCCTCTTAAAACTAATATCATTTTTAAAAAGGATTGTATGTTTTATATATATATATATATATATATATATATATATATATATATATTATTCTTAGATTCACACTGAAAAATTCGAATACAATTTATGAAATATAAGGAATAAATGTGTATGGAATATTTAAAATATGGTTGGTAAATTGTATTAAAATTCTATTTATAACGTCCACACACACATAGCAAGAAAAAAGTTATTGAATAGAAAGTAAAATGTATAATAATCAAATATGCTCTGATTGGGCATTTGATTTAATTTGATTACTTGTTAACTTCGCACTTAAAAGCAACAAGAGGTAACGGACCTTAAGGCTCGGGCAAATGACGAGGAAGACACCTCAGCTGGCAACTCCCTCTTCAGATTTCTGTACCATGCCAACTTAAGAATATGGGACCCGGCTAGATTTAACATGTATCAGCTCCACAACGTGGCCGGTCTTTAGTGACATCAGGGCTTGAACTGACGACTCGACGAAAAAAACACCGCCTGTTAGATTGCGAGCGTAACCACTAAGACATCTTGGCCTTTGGATAGGTTGCGATAGATAAATGGATATCGTATTGCAATTTACAACAATTTATTTCTAATTATTTCTGGCAATATAGATCATATTCACGAAATAAAGATTCGAGCTTATTTGCTCTTGATATTCGCAATGCAAAGGAGAATTAATGATAGGGTGCTAGTTTCGCTTTAGAATAGTTAGATACCATTCTTAACAATGTCTGCTGACATATCCATTGTCGTGTAAGCTTATCGGACTTCTTCTTCCGTCCACTTCGAAAATTCTGTGTGGAATAAATCTGTCCATGTCTCTTCAAAATACCACTATACAAAATTTTCTATTGATGGGCTATGTATAAAAAAAATAATTTAATCTGTAGTAGAAATGTCGCCTAGTCTTTTTCATAGCACAAAGTTGCATTTTAACCATTCATCTTCTCAGAATGTGAGAGGCACCGCAAGCGAAACATCTTGTTGATATGTGATCACAACACGCGCATATATCATTAACATTACTTCGTTCAAACGCTTAATAAAATTACTCAAATTTTTAAGAAATTTATTCCCCTAAAAAAAGGTTTCAGAATCAACATAAAAAATTGTATAATTCCAAAACGTATAACACATTTATCAACTGAATTTTTAAGATTAAGTAATATTAATTGAATACCAGAACATTCAGTAAGAAATAACAATTTAGAAAATTGCTTTGATGTTAAAATATTGAAGAAAAAGTAAGAAACAGGCTGTACACTGGGAAAAAAGGATCCAATGGGTAAACCAAATTATACTGTAACCTGTACATTAGTAATGTTAGGAAGAGTATAAATTTATCAGAATAATATGATAGATAATATATTTAAGTGTCATTCTATCTGGAAATTCTTTTCATCCAGCCATGGGTTTGAGCCCTGATGACAATTTCGACCAACCGTGTAGTAGGGCTGATGCATGACAAATCTGATCGAGGACTCAAGTCCTCCCGTGGCGTAGTCGGGAGGTTTAGAGAGGAAGGTGCCAGCTCAGATGTCCTTCTCATCTGTTGATCGAGGTTCAAAATTGTAAGGTTTGTCACCCTCGTACTGCTTCTCAGTGGGATGTCAAATATTTAACCCAAAAATCACAGTTATTTATAACATTTAAATATCGCTAACGGAATAGTTTCAAAAATTTTACACGTGTATTTAATATGCAGGGCTTGATTGCTAAATAAAAAATGAAATATCTGTTGGAATTTTTCGGTGATCAATTAATTTAGAATTCAGTGAATTTAAAATATATATTTTAATGTTTAAGATATATTTTTTTTATTTCAAAGAAGTATTAATTTTATTTTATTTTTTCAGATCAAAAAGTAAGTAAAGAAAATTTAATTATCATTCTTCTTATATTAAATTAAAAACAAATAAATTCATAGGATAGAGTTTTTTATTTTTATATAATATTTTATTATCCATAATCAAAGTTGGAAAATATGGCCTTAAATATTTCATGAAAGTCTTAAGTCTTAATTTGAGTTAAGTTTTAAGTTAATATATATATGTAATTTTAGCACCTTATTTAATTCTAATAAAATGAAATAAGCATAAGTTATAGTTTTCCCGTCTCATGACTTATTGCCTAAGTCCAGTTAAATTAAATACAAACTAAAAAAGATGAATAACTATCTCTTAATTCGTTCTAGTAAAATTTTACGATTTAGAGAATAATAAAATTGTGAAAGAGTAAGCATTATTAATGTTTTTAGCAACTTTCCTACTGATGAGGGAATGTTTGATGTTACAGCAGGCTTTATTGCTGTAACAGTTCAAAGAAATCAATAATTCGAAATAATCATTTGTACGTCTCAAATGGCAGATGAATAAATAATAATAATAAATCGTAAGAATAAGAAATTGTAATGCTTTGATACAGTAAAAAGTTTTTATAAGGATTTTAGGCACAGAGAAATCTAATTTTTTTTCTAATACTTTAGAAAGTAGTAAATCCGTATTTCTTAAAAGAAGAAAATAATTATAAATGGCATGATAAATGCTTATTATTCGTTAAGAGGTAATTGAACTGTGGTATACATGTTTTAATATAAAAAGGTATGCATATTGTGACATTTTTTGGTGCTTTCCTACGTAAATATCGATTTACAAAATTTCCAACTGTACAAAATAATGCGTTATCATATAGTTATTCCTTTTCATGTTTAACTTCACTCGAACTCTTAGAAGAGTTTGAAAAAAATTAAAAACATGTTGAGATATAAAGCTCTTGATTAATCAATGCGGTACAGAAATTTTCGATGATTACGTCAAGAAATATTTATAGTTGCCGATAATAAGTTTTTGTCTTTAATTTTCTAGTAAAAATAACACGCGGAAAGTTCATTAAAATTTACAAAAGTCAACAATCATTCGAAGAAAGAGAGTGTGAAATGTATATGTAAATATCACTCATAATTCAGCCAAGTAATTTCATATAGTAAGTTCCTTTTTTATGCAATTGTAAAAACACGCGACGCAATTCTGTGTCAAATTGTTCAAATGAAATTGATTTTAAAAGTGCACTTTTTTTTTTATTTCGTTGAAGTTGTTATAGTATTTGGAATCGCTGTTTTTGTCAACTATTTTCAATTCCTTTAATATTTAATCAATATTTTAAAACCTGTTTAAATGATTGTAAATATTAAATTATGTTTTATTTATTTATTATTTCTCTTTTCTAAAATGTATAGCAAATTAAAAAATTAAGAATTATACGAATTCAAAGAAT
>BMAW01120899.1:0-27076 GCA_019974015.1 Nephila pilipes | reverse complement strand
AAACTTACTTAACTATTCAGTTAGGCTATCTTACTAAACCATAATGCATCACTTCTCGCTTAGCAAAAATGATATAGTGGAAATAACGGATGTCAAGTGATAAGAGCAGGACAGGACCTCTTCTCGTAGATTGCAATCGTTATACTGTTTATGGAATTTGCGAACTTATTGGATCCGAAATCAACCATTTATAAAGAGCATATTGCTTTATTTTATAAACTTCAATTATTGTGCATTTCACTTAAATATGATATATATAACATATTATTACATGCGTAAGCTCAAATATATGTATTATATTATATATGCATCACTTATAACTATAGATATTTTTTAAATACAAACATTACCTTATTAAAAAGATTTGTCATAAATGTTATCTATGTATATATAAAGACCTATGTATGTAACTATATCTAGTTGTCTATGTGTATATAAAGATGATTGTTTGTGTGTAATTAATGCAAATCTAAAGTTTATTCCGATATTTATAAAGTTTTGCACTTTGGACTTTCTAAACAAGAAGAAAGTCATTGTCAACATAAGATTTCAAAAACGAGTCTAGGGGTCAGAAAATATATAATTCTATGAGATATGTAGAAGAGATACAGTCATGTGTGTTAGGTATAAGATAGATAATTAATCGTATCTAACAATTTATAAATATATGCATGAAATGAAATAACACTATTCAAAACGTGAGCTATCAAATATTTTTTTTAATCAATTAGATAATTAATTTGAATGTACTTTAATGTTTAATCTAACATTTAATATAGAATAATTTGATTTTTTTTTGCTTTGATAAGCATCTTGGAGTTTCTGCCATAATAAAAAAAACATTATTTATAGAGGTTATTAAGTTCACATAAGATAGATTAGTTTAGGTAAGCTATATATATCATTTCATATCCATCTAAATGCCTCAAAAGAAAAAAAAAGTGAACAGGTAAGAAAATTCCCACAGCTAAATTACGAAACGCTATTGGGGCCTAGGGAACATTCGAAAAACGAAAGATTCGTCTAGAAAAGAAGTGTATAAAGCTTCTACATTTAAAGTAAGAAACACTTCATGAGATAGAGAGTCTCATGTATAACGAAATCAACAGGGAAAGGAAGACAAGTGAATTGTCAGTCAGAACTAAAATTATAGGCATATAATTACAACTCATTCTGATTACTGTAATCACCTTAAAGTTGTAATAGAAACGAGCAGAGTTCATATGTTAACATTGAATGGCAAAGAAATGTAAATGCAAACCCCCAAGCATGTGTTGCGTCTATGGAAAAGTCAGGCCACTTCTCCAGAGTCTTTACTGTCTTACTTATAAGTACACAGTAGTTAACAAAACATTTTATAAAAATTTTAGGGGATGTAATTCAAACTTTCATCTGACATCGTTTAACTCATTATGTGTAATGCTTCAAGGTAATTTTTGATAACTCTTAAAGTTCAGATCCACATTTATCACAAAGTTGGGTTCCTTCTTTTTCCAGATGCAAAACTAAAATTTCTACAAATTTAATTCATAGGCGAAGAAATATTAAAGAATGCGCGATGATGTGCTAAGATTTCTGGAGTGCTCTAAAACACCTTCTTAAATAATCAAAGACTATTTCATTCGCAAAATCAGTAAAAATGTTTACAAAGTATTAGACAGCATGTCTTGGCTGGCCATTTAAATTAAATTTACAGGATACATATTATTGGTCTGACTCCATGCATACCTTGCAATGGATTAAAAAAGAAGGTCTGGGGACTGTTTTGTGGGTAACATAGTTAAAACATTAAGACTCTGAATGATCCCAACAAGTGGAACTATGTTCCTGGTTCCCTAAATCTAGCCGATATTCCTTCCCATGGAAGCAATGTGAAAGCATTATCTAAATATTGATGGTAGTAGGGACCTTCCTGGCTAAGAAAACCGTCTGAGGAACGGCCTAAAGCTGAAGTGTTACCTCATTTTGAATACTGAGAGAAGAAAAACAATTATCAGTGCAATTAATACAGAATATTAATTGCACTGATAAGCAAATTTCGATAGTTTCTCTTCTTATGAAAAACTAATAAGAATATTTCCTTGGATCTTCAGATTTATGGATAACTGTAAAGCCATTCATGCAAGGAGAATCTCCGTAATTATAATTCAGAAGAATTTCATAGAGCAAAAGATTCAGTCTTAAAAATATTACAAGCATCTACATAGCTGGAGGACAAACGCTTGAAAGTCCTTCAGCCACGGAGAGATGAAAAAGGTCTACTAAGAGTCACAACACGTATTTTGTTGAGAGAAGACTTTAAGATTTTAAATATCCAATACTATTTTCTTATGATCATGTTTTAGTAAAAAAACTTTCTAAACACTTACGTTTAGGATATGTAGGAATCCAAATTCTGATATGTGATTTGAGAGAAACCTTTTGGATCCTTAAATGCAAAAAGACTGTGAGAAGAATTGTTAAAAGATGTATGATATGCCGAAGATTTGATGTCAAACCAAAGAATTCACCTGAAGGTCTTCTTCCTGAAGATAGATTTAAAGAGGCAGCTACATTTGAAACAGTCGGTATTGATTATGCCGGGCCTCTAATTTTAAAAAATGAGCAATAACTTTGTTAGTAATTTTTACATGTGCTGTTCATAGAGCTCTACATCTGGAATTGGCTACGTCTTTATCGAGTGATAATTTCTTACAAACCCTAAAAAGATTTATCGCACGCAGGGGAATACCAATTATAATTTACTGTGCCAATCACACAAATTTTACAGGTGTCGAAAATTTATTAAAATCTATAAATTGGGACACTATATATCAATTCATTGCCACTAAAAATATTATTTGGAAGTTGAATCCCTTTGTAGCACCATGGTGGAAAGGCTGATGGGAAAGATTAATTGAAATGATCACAGGAATTCTCAGAAAGACACTTGTCATAAATTCTTTGAACTTTGAAAAAATGAAGACAATTATCTGTGACGTAGAAAGTATCTTAAACAGTTGGCCTTTGATATATGTTTCAGATGAAATAGAAGATTTAACACCCCTTACGCAATCAATATTTTAAAGAGACATAAAAGAGTTCGGAACACCTGATTTAGATTATTTATATTCCGTTTCTCTAAATAGAAGACATAAAGATTGACAAATGATAAAGCAAGATGTATTAAT
Source organism: Nephila pilipes (assembly GCA_019974015.1). Taxonomy (NCBI): domain Eukaryota; kingdom Metazoa; phylum Arthropoda; class Arachnida; order Araneae; family Nephilidae; genus Nephila; species Nephila pilipes. The sequence continues at coordinate 23,906 of BMAW01120899.1, read as the reverse complement.
ATTCGTGTTGAATACTAGGGGAATTTAGACAATCCTCCAAAGGTGTAAGACATGAGAAACAAATTCAAGTTGGTGATGTTGTTTTCGTTTCCAACGACAACGTAAGGAAAGTAGAATGACCATTGACTCTAGTGATGAAACTTTTTTCTTCTTGGGATGGACAGCTCACAAAGTTGAAGATAAAATATGGGGAAATTCTCTGTTTAGTTGAAAGAATTTTTCCACTGCAGTTGACCAAAGAACCAGTTGTTCCCGACGACTGGTGTTCGTCGAAGAGCAGATTATTATTCCTCTGATGTCAATCCTGGCTCTGAGAAGTTTCTCTAATCCAGATATGGACGAGTCTTAAAACGTAGAGTTTTAGTTTCGAACTCTAGAAACTCAAAGGTGGGAGGATGTTGCATCTCGAGTTCTTCTCCTCACCTCTGATTGGTGACTCATTTTATGCATTTGCGTGGAGCGCATGAATATGCGCGTGAAACGTATGTGCGTGCGTAACAATTTATGTTTATTTTCAGACTGTATATACTATTGAATGATGTAACATCGATTAAAAACTTTAATAGTTTTCTTCGAGTATTATATATTGTGTGCAGTATTCAGTGTTATTTTAATACGAAAATAAATAGAAAAGGCTAATCTAAGTGGATTAATTCGTTTCTGAAATCCTCCGACAACGACTCTTTCATTCCGTCAGCTTCTCCGTAATGCAACTCTTCAGATTAAATAAGTAACCTTTTAATTATTCATGTATAAGAATTTTATAGTTGAGTTATTTTGAATTAATATGCAAGAAGGTTTAGTATAAGTTAAATTTATTTCTGCGACACCTATTCTACATAGTATTTAATAAAGTTTTTTTTTATCTTACTCTTACGTATCTTCAAATGGAATTTTGTAATTATTGACTAATTATACTGAAATTTGCGATAGAATTAAATAATGAAGGAAGGACGTCATATACTTTGTTGCCGGTAATGTTCAAGTTAAGCTACGAGTTGGAATCTTTATTCCATTAAAGTCTTACCTCGAGGAATAATGGAACAGTTGCCCTTTAAATGCAACTTTGTCCCAAAATCCTTATAAGAAATGGAAGTAAGGATTGAGAGATGTCCCAGTTCAGGTATTGTTTATACCACTTGACCGTGGCTCCAAAGTACAAGGTCAAACACTAATGGAGCAATTGACAATAATTCTAAGTAAGCAATTACCTTTTTAAAAGTTATCACTGACTGTAATTTTGATAAAATAGTTCTAAGCATTTGTTATAATTAAAATTCCTTTTTAAGTATGTTTATAGTAAAATATGATTCAATCAAACTAAATTTGAAGATTATTTTCATTTGGAATGTGTGAAAATGGCATATCTTCCAATATTGAAGATTTTTCATTCATTAGGAATAGAGTTAATGTATAGTATAGAATTGAGGCCGATTTTCGCCTTTTCTTGTTCAATAACAATTTTATTTCAGCAATAATTTTTTGTTAACCCATGTAATATTGGTTTTTGTTACTCCTTAAAATAACTTGAGAGAATCAATTTTAAAGATTGCAAAATTTGCTAACGTGTTTTATATGCTTCACTTTAAATTGGAAGAGTATTTTTTGTGAATAATTTTCAAGCAATATTTTTATCCAGCATCAAAAATTATTTAATTAACATAATTAACGCAATACTTTAAAATTCTGTAGCTGTATAATCCGACATATAGCAGAGATCCATTTTTAAATTGAAATCGAAGAAAAAAATTTCGGTTTTTTAGAAGGAACCCCCCCCTCCCAATTTCCCTAAAAGCTATTTTTAATACTGAAAGATGTTTCAGGACTGATGCAATATTCAACCAAATTGGTGTCCTTTTGTCTTGTTTTTTTTCAGGTGAGACTTTCCTTGGAAACTTTCGAACCGGCAGGTTCAAAATGTTAAGCCTAAATGATACATGTATTAATTTGTCTGGAAAAAAACGAATATGAAGTCCTAGTATATACAGCGTCTTGATCAACATTTCTTCGTACTACTAGGAATAAGTATTTCAAAATTTCTCAAAATTAAAATACAATTTTGTTATTTTTTTTTTGTTATAATTGAAACATGTAGATTGTTATTAAAACACATACCTGATATAAATAAGAAAGAGCCAGCTAAATGAATCCTAATTTAACTTACACAACTTAACGACAAAAAACAAAATGGCACCAAATCCCTGTTAGGGTTGTTATCCTGCACAATATTTAGTAGGTTTGCATTATTACAATAGACCCCAATTTGACGCAGATATCGCACTCTTTGGTTCCTTTTCGTTTTTATCGCCTAGGTGTATCTAATATAGAGTTTAACCGACGTGTGAGTGAGTGATGATAGAATTTAATGGCACAAGAGTCAGATGTGGTTCTCCTGCGCTAAATAATGCAAAACTGTGATCCACTCATTGAAAAACAGAAATAAAGATAAAAATTAATTGACAAGAAGAGCCGAAAATAGAGAAGGATCGCAAGCTGTTTACCAAAGACTGGGATTCCATTTCGGTAGAAGCAGAAATAGATCACTAGGGGACTACAGTGTCATAATTCCCGTACCTACCTAAAGAAAGTCAGCCCTTCTGGGAGGATCAAACCGGTAAACTAGCATAAATATGAATATTCTGGATGTGCACTATGTTCACTTTTTAAAAATTTTACAAGAAAGCAGGTTAAATGGGTTTTTTTTCGTGTTTCTTTGTTAACAAATTGCGTTTTAAAGATTATAGTTTTAATAAAGCCTCGCACATTTTAGCTTTTGAACTGCAGACTCTTAAATTAAAAAAAAATGTCTTTTTTAAACACTATTATATTTTATAATTTTATTCATTACTATATTTTAAAAATGGTCATAGTACACTTTACTACCCCGACATACATACATAAATCTGGGAAACTTTTTAATTCATCAGATATCTTTTGCATTTCTCTACCGTTGGGAACATAATATGTATAAAGGATTATATCTTACAATAGTTATTTAAATTTGTTTCAATTTGAAGCATCTAATATTTGATTCATTCATTTAATATTTTATCACAAAAAAAAACACTTGATAAAAAGCCTTAAAAAATGTGTCTTTTCCGAGTCAATGATACTATTATTGCAAATATAGCATTTTTTTTCGTGAGTGAAATTCTAAAAATAGTCAAACTACACTTGTTTGACTGAATCAAATGACTGAATTCATTTCTTGGGGGAAGGCATTAATTGATCTAACAAATAGTCTAAGCAAATAAAATAAGAAAAACGCAAATACTCAAAAAAAATTGTTTAAACCTTACTTCGTTAAGGTTAATAAAATATTTATATGTATACATAATAAATTTATTTTAACATAGTTTAAACAACTCTGCCATACCTAGAATCAGTCAGATTAGCATATTTTTCAATCTCAGATATAAGTAAATATTACTTTACAATACTTTTTTCCCTCTAGTGAATAATTAAAACAGAAGAGATATCATTTTTATTTCAGTTTTTTTTAAATTAACATTTAGCTTAATTCTTAATTTTTCTGTTACAAATAATTTTAAGAACTTTTAATAATTAACGAGTAACATTCGTTTCATTGCAAAAAATATAAGAATAACATTTTTTTTATTTATATTAAAAATAGAAAATCATAACAAATATTATTGATACAAAAATGAAAATAATATTAATAAACCCACATACTTAATAACATGAAAGTTTCACTTCGCTAAAATATATTGTAACTATTATTTAAATTAATAGTTTTCTACATAAATTCCATTTATAAAAGTATCATGCATTTTTCACGCATTATTTATGAAGGCTATTGGGATTTGAGAAACTGGTTACATTTGAAAATTAACGACTGAATATGAAAAAAGCACAAATTAATCATGCTTCTTATTTTCTAGACATATAAAAAGCACAAATAAGTAAAGGGAAAAAAATGATAACCGTATCTTTAGGGAATTAGAAATAATATAGAAAAAATATATCTGTATGCGTAGATAAAAGGCGAGTTTTTTAAAAAAAGGCACATGTGCGTTTTCTAAAAAAGGAATCAATAAGGGTTTAAAAAGTAATAACGCTTAAAAGAAGTATTATTATTTAGAAGTCAATAATATATATAATTATGATTATTATTTTAAAGGGAAAAAATTTGTCTTTAGAAACATGAAATTTTGGGATGGTACGTTAGGTTACTCAAAGTCAGAGATGGTGAAAATATTTATACAATGAAACAAAGTCTCAAATGATATATAATGCTCAAAATTATTCTAAAATGTAGTTTTACTACTGTAACATCAAGCACGAAGGATCAAAATAAAATACTTTTCTTATTTTAACTTATTGATTTTTAAACAACCTATTTGCTGTCACAATCATTGCCCTTTCATAACAACCTTCATAACACTTCAGAATTGCATCCAAAAGCTTACAAAAAGAGAAAGAAAAAAAAATTCTCTTGATTCGGAAAAACTTGTATTTTTTGTTTATAAAAGGTCATTATTACGTTTAAACCCCTTACTTTACTTATTTTTCATTCTTTGAAAGATAAAAAAAAAACATGTATACAGCACACTTAAAGATTCTAAAATGTCTGAATAAGAAAATGTTCTCAATGCTGAGAAAAGACTATATTCATCTGAAAGAAAATCCACTTTCTATCTTTCGAAATAAAAAGAAATTTTCTTCATATCTTTTTTAGAATCCTTGCACATAGAAAGAGTAAAATATGGAAAATACAGGAAATGAAATATATTTATTTCCATGAGTATTAGGTATATGGAAGCCACAACAGTATTTTGAGAGAAACTCGTAAAATACAAATGACTTCCTTGAAATATATTCTTTCAAAGAAGCTATTTATGAGAAGTTCGAAAGGGAAATGTTTATTTTCAGTCCATCCATTGTAAATATCTGCAGTTAAACATCCGACTTATTCTATTAGAATGGGAGAAAGATGGACTGCCGTAACAAAATCTTCGTTTCTTTCTCTTTTCTATCAAAATATCTCTAAAAATAATCACAGAAAAGACCATGCCAAGAAAGCTCACTTAAGTATTACTTTTCAGGATTTCTTGCAGAAATGCTTCAGTGAAGTGATTAATCAGCTTTGACAGGTTATAGAACTTTCTTTTCTTTCTCAAAGTACTTTAAAAGAATATTTTCACTTTTAATTCTGTTCCTCCTAGGACAGTAGTGTTTAAGAAAGAAAAGGAAAGGGATTCAATAAATGATTTCTTTCAGAACAAACAAACTAAGATAGCACAACTTCAAGAAAAGAAGAAAGAGTTTGGATAACCGCAATAATTCCTTTCGGAACAAAACACAGAATAGTACTCACCTCTGGGACAGTATAACTTCGAGAAAGATGAAAAGGTTTCGATACCAACAATTATACATTTCAGAACAACACAAACTGGGACAGTATGCTAGAAGAGGAAAGGGTTTTTGATAACAGTGAATTATTCCTTTCAAAAATAAATATCAGGAGAAAGAACTTAAGAAAAAGTTTGATTAAGTAATCTTTAGATCAAATAAACTAGGAATATACTCCAAAACAGTTCACTCAAAAATAGGAGAAAGTTCGATGACGTGTATTGTGTTTCCTCAGAATAAAACAAACTAGACGAAATACTTCAGAAAAATGAAAAGTTTCTCTTCAATGATTCCTTTTCAGAATGTCACAGAGGTCTCTAGAAGATGAAAACTTTAAAAAAAAGAAAACTCTCTCTTTTCATAATGTCAAGACAAATTTTAGGTGTTTAGGTCCATTAGGAGGATGATATTTGGACATTCCAGTAATTCTTAACAGAATTTACAGTTAAACAAAGAAATTTCTTTTGCACAATTGTTACTCTCATGAGAACAGAGCTTCCAAAGACTCAAAGAGAATGATGACTGATATTTGTGCATAACAGGCTCAGTATCTTACGTACAATTAAGTATTTCAAATTTAATCTACTACTTATTTTATCTCAATTCTAAATTTCAATTCTCATAATATTCATCTATGAAAAGTTGTTTTCTTTCGAACAAACCATTGAGACCAATAGAGAAGTCTAGTCTCGTAGCGTCTGAGAAATTTTTCTGTTCTCACCGAGCGATAAGCAGTTCCACATTCTTGCCACATAAAAGTCTCTTCGAGAACAAAACAATCTCAACCAATGCTATAAGTTTTCACATTCGAATTATTAAATGGTGATAACATAGTATAATACAAGTGTCAAATCTTTAGATTGTACATGGCAGTACAAGGACGATTACAGGGTGCTTCAATGTAAGCATCCTATACACTATGGACTTTCAATGCCCTAATAGGTCTGTCCGTGTTGCTTGTAAGGCCTCTGTCATTGCAGAATCGTCCTCATATAACAAATGCAGTACGATGCTTCATATCATCAAATTCACGAGGTTCTTGACGTAGACTGATCCTGACCACACCGCTAGCTGGGAATCGCAGCATCATGCGAAGGTATGAGGAGACCACTCTCTACCAACTAGAGTCAGAAGAGTATCATCAAGTAATTCACTCTCAGTAAAGTACCCTCAACAAAATGGACTATTATCTTAAATCGAAAGGAAATTAACTCAATTCTTTGAGATATTAGTTTCTATAGAAGGTTGATCGATGACTTGGTTGGACTAGCTACATCTCCTGACGGGACGATAATTCTCTTCATTAGAAGATCTCTTCTCTCAGTTGCTTCGCCTTGAGAAATCTTCCGAAACCTTCTCGTGATCCATACCAATTGTCAGGCGACGTATGTCAACGTCCATCAGAACTTAAATCCATTAAGCCTATCTTGGAGGACAGAAACCATTATCCAGGCAAGCCCTTCGTTCTTCTTGGAATATGGGACTCCATGAATTTAAAAATATTGGAAGATCTCACACAAATGTTTATAGCTTGCCTTCGTCCCTAAATCTTTAATGTCTTTAAAGTATTGAAAATACTCTTTCTTTTAGTGTGACATATTTTATATTTAATTCCTGGAGCAGGACTTAGTCATGCCTCTAATTATACAGTTTTCGGATATGGCAGATTAAAGGCGGTAAGGCCCTGTGATTTGGCAACCATCCAACCTTTAAACATAACAATTGTTTCTTTCAAGGAACAAAACAAACTAGAACAAATTCTAGGAACAAATACTGCAAGAAATGGGCAAAGATATTTTTGATAACTCTAATTATTCCTTTCAGACAAAGACAAACGAGAGCTCAACATTTAACTTAAAGTAGCTGACATTTTGAAGCTAGTAGATATTACGGCTTGTGCCTGGACTAAGTTATCGCCTTTGAAAATGTAAAGAAATGTTCACGGATCTAATAAATCCTTAAAGCTTCTAAATTGTATAATTTTCCCTAATCTAAAGGCATTCGTTTCATCAAAGTATTGTTCATTGATTAAAATATTCTAGGACAAAATGTTTTCTTCTAAATTTTAAAAAGTTTTATTTTCTGCAATCATTATTATTTCAGAAGTATATTTTCTGTGAGATTTTTGTAAATGTTACTCAATATTGACTTTGAATTCTGATCCAGGCAATATTACTTGAAAGTAGGTAGCATATGATAAAGATTATGCATGGTCTATTACAAAGTATCTATGTTTTTAAAAATTTAGAACATGTAAATTTAGTTTCCCTAATTACATAATGAAATATGACAAATATATTAAAATCAATTAGTTAACATCTGCTTTATTTTATAGCCAATATATGTTTATTTATAACTAACAATTGTTTTAAGATATTGTTATAATTATATTCAGTATTGTTTTTACAATAATGATACACATATTCGATTAAAAATTACTATAGTATTCCATCATAATACAAAAGCATATATGTATTAATGGATAAAGAAATACAAGAAAAAGATATCTCTCTTTTTATTTCAACCTCTTTTAACATTACAATAAATTCTATAAATTTTAAGAAACTTGTAAACATGTTACAAAAGGAATTACATATGACAAATAACCTATCCTAAATGGGAAAGATAAATGTAACTCAAGAAGGAAACATAAAACATTTTCATAAAAATTCATGGGCATTTAAAATAATTGTGTGTATTGTTATATTACATTAGTAAAACATATGTTAAAATATTGTGAGGATGAAGGAATGTATTTATATGTATATTTCATTTTGTTCAGTTTAATTCTGTATATAATGATTCTAAAGTTACTTAAAATATCTTCCCAAAATTTACATTTTGATAAATCACTTGTAACAAAGGGCAAAATGTAGGGAAAACAGGGATGGAACAGAGTTTATCTCTCCTCTATATAGTTACATTCCTAAAACCAGGTTGTGGGAGGGATGAAACCAGGTGCCACCAACCTTGCTACATCTGGGTTTTCTCCTAGAGATAGTCACTAAAATACAGCGTGAATTGAGCAGAAGAAATTTACAGGAGCCTGAGTGAAGATACAAATTTCAGCTAGCTTCATGAAACATTATGTATCTTACTTTGAAATATAAAGCAAAAAGATGCTGCACAGTTGGTGTAATGGGTCCCTTACAAACAGATATTTCCTCTTTTGAAAATATATATTTCAAGAATGCTTCATTATCTAACGGAATCTTCAATACACATGTATCATAGACGATTGACATTATTTCATTATGTGAGCTGACGGGTATTAACCTATGGAAAAGGGTGTTCGACTTTATCCTGCTATTCCTATAAAGACAAAGTGAAGAAATTTCAAAGGAATTCATTTAGTTTTGTAATATAAAATTAATAAATAAATTCAAAATGCATAACATTTAACAAATCAAATTATAAACTATATTTATTCATCCCATATTTTTGTGTCTTTTGATAACTGTCTGTTTTGATTTCTATTTACTAAATGAATTATTTACATTTCAAATTGATAATTTTAGAGAAGTAATTGTTTTGTACTAAAATAACTTATCCTTCTTATCAATCTTGATTTTCATTTATAATAGTTTTAATAATTTCATTTATATATGAGTTTAAGCTCATGCCGAGATTATTATTTATGGGTTACAAAATTCTATCTTATTCATCGAAATTATTTTCTAATTATACTTGAAACACAAATGATACTATAAATAGCTTTAGAGAATAAAACATGTAATAAATTAGGAAAAACAACAACTAAAACATCTATGACTAAAACTTATTTTGTGTAAAATATTTGATTTACAAATAACTGTAGAAGAAGGCTTTTAATTTAAAAGAATCAATGTAAGGTTAAAATAATTAAACATTCTTCATGATCAACTCTCTTCATAATTTAATAATTAGCACCACTACATTTACATTAATATTTTAGACACGCATTTAATTGTAATTTACAAGTATAAACAAGCTTATTCTTGATTTGACATAAAAATTTCGATATAGACCATAAAAGAGATGTAAAGAGTTTGAAATCAAATCCTCAAACATTCAGGCCAGATGAATTTTACTTTTATGGCTAATTTTCCCAGACGACCAAGTAACTAATTACAAATGCATAACTGTAGGAGTCAAAATAATAATTTGTTTTGTATTGAGTTTCAATCCTTCAAACCAGTCACGCATCGAGGGCTTTCGCAGAATGCTATTCTTTACTTCTCATCCTAAATAGAAATGTATAATATATTCAATCATGTCACGTAGATTTCCACCCAATGTAGTTTTCTTGTAGCTCAGCTCCACCTTTAAATAAGTTTGTTCTCACTTAAGTCACGTTTCTTGAAGCTCAGCTTAAATTAAAGTTACAGCGATCAGTTAGGTAAAGATACAATCCTTTTCCGTTTACTCAGTTCAAATTCACAAATAACGTGGAATTTGGGGATTATGTAATTTAATCTCGTCTGTAATATATTTCAATTTATGTTTTCTTTCATAAATACGACGAAATTACTAGCATATATTACGTATACTAACAGCATAATCATATAAATATATCATAAATGGTATATAACATTACTGTATATGATATTCAAAATGTAACCAGTTCAAAAGTAGTGTTAATTCTTCTCACTGTGTATATTGCCGGTGATCCATTCCCCTAACATGAAAAACACAGCAGGTATCCTAAAATCATACCTTTTCCGTTTCAACGCTTCCATTGGAGAAGATTCATCGAAACAACTTATTGTCTTGATTGTTGCTTGAGTTTCTAGTGTGTTATGATAGGATCTATGAAGGGTGACAATCAAAGGGAAAGTGACGATTGCAACCCATTACGACACCAATCATATTTTGATTTGGCTGGAATACCAAGCACGCATGTTTAACAGATGACAGAACACAGTGGTAACATCCATCTTCCCATGGTAGCGCCATCTGTCTTTGAAAACAAAGAAACCCTTGATTATATCCATCTTCTTGACTTACGACCACAAAATAAATAAATAAGAGTAAAATTGCGTAACACTAATTATAGCATTAAATAATCTCAAGTTTATTCCTCAACTTTACTGTACGATAGATCCACAGCGTTTTCGATCTCTTACATTTATGGACTGAGACACAAATAAAAGAAGTATTTGAGGATTAGCATCAGAAAAATAAAATACAACATAAAATGAGCCTTATTTATTAAATTAATATTACACAAGCAGCAATTTTAGTTAGTGCATTGTTAACTTCCCTACTTAAAGCCCGCCTCTAGGGGCGTTCATTTATAAGGGAAGTGATGGGAGTCCCATAGGACAGGGACTGAGCCAGGTCTGAGAGGGCTGTTGTAAACGAGAGCGGTAGCAAGGAATGAAAATAAATTATTTGTTGTTATACAACTCGAATGTGTTTTGTCTTAGGACAACCGTGAACTGAAATCTGAAATGATCAGTTTTAGTAGTGTGGTAACCAACAACATGGAAGCAGCTCAGTGGTGTGGCTCTGTTGAAAGAAGAAAAAGAGAACATGTAAATTTACAATTGTAATTATATACATGTTGTTTGTTTTCAGGAGGGTATGTTTGTATGCATGTTGTTTGTTTACTTGAGGTTTACGTTGAGAGTAATAGAGCAGAAATAAACTTAGAAATGACAAAAATTTAATTTTTCCTGGATTGATGTCAGGTCGCAGACCAATGGTTCAAGAAACACTGCAAAGCAAGTAATAATGCATTTTAATATAATGTAATATTTATACGTATATAATTGTGTTTTATGTGAAATTTTATTACACCTGTTTGAATGAAATAGAGTTGAAATATAAATCCGGCTTATAGTTTAGGTTATGACCTGTTAATCATAAATTCGGTCTGAAATCAAACCAGAACTCTATGCATTATAAATAAATCATATTTATTCTCAATCTTGAGTTTTATGGATAGCTTAGGTTTTCTTGTAGCTGTGAAAGGTTAAAGTTATTTCAAGCACTTTAGGCAAAGAGATCAGATTTGAAGCTTTAAATAAATACTTACAACTATGCTGCTGTTAAAAAGGATAATACACGACAAATATTTTGAGATTTTAAATTAATTAAAATAGTTACATAAAGACAATCTCCGCACCACATAATTCAGGAAAGTACAATTTTCGTAATCAATGAAAATATAATTATAAATATAAAATAATATGAATGTTCTTTACTTTTTACAAAATAATCCAGCAAGTTATACACGATATTCTGTTTAAGAATAATAGAATACATAAATGCTTTAAAATAAAGTTGTAGAAACATGGAAGTAAGATTTAAAACTGAATGTCATATCACTACAGAAACGAACATTTACACAAAATTACCTTTGATACAACAAAATATATCATAAAATATGTAATATACACATATATAAAACTAACACCTAAACTAATGAAAATATGTTTATAAAATTGTTTCTATTATAAGTATCTTCATGAAAGTAATAAAATATTTGAGAAGACTTAGTTACGAAACTTGTGGTGTATATCTGCTATCCGACTCATTTGTCATCTTAAGTAGTCTATTCACATTTGTAAGGTCATCTTAATTCCAAGTACAGATACCCATTAGAATAGTCACACAAAATAGTTCAGAAACAGCCAGGCCTGCCCAAACCCAACTTTGCGGGTTATATATGTGTGCATTATATAACACATGGATCAATAAGTCCAGAGACTGCGCGGTCGTTTTTGCGTTTCCTTCAAACGCACCAGCAAGTCAATATAATAAATCACTGTTGATCGGTTACCTTTTCAGGGTAGTCAATGAAATCACGCCATGCGTATCCCAAACTGACGCCATGACTTTTGCCAGCTGACTGCTGCGTTTCGAGACCCTTCGGACGGCTTTCGCCAGCTGTGCGCCACTCAGATGACTGCCGCTTCGACTCTGGAGTGTAGTGATGTATCCATGTTTCGTCCATGGTCACGTAACGACGCAAGAAATCTTTTTTGTTGCGAGTAAATAGCGATAAATAGCTTTCTGAATCATCGACTCGTTGCTGTTTTTGTTCCATCGAAAGCAATCGCGGCACCCACTTGGAAAAAACCTTTTTCATGCTCAATTTTTCATGAAGGATAGTAAATACACTTCCATATGATATCTGTGTCATCTCAGCAATCTCACGGAGCTTCACTTTACGATCTTTCATTATAATTTTTGTCACTTCACTCACATTTTCCGGTGTAACGGCTTCCACAGGTCTACCCGAGCGTTCCGCGTCATTTGTGTCGGTACGACCACGTTTAAACTCGGCAAACCACCGACAAATCGTTGCTTTTGATGGACAAGAGTCCGGGTAACATTTTTCAATCCATTGTTTCGCTTGCACGGTGTTTTTACCCATTAAAAAACAATGTTTTATCAGAACACGAAACTCGTTTTTTTTCCATTTTTTAAACAAACTACAAAACGACTTTACTCCAACCTCGATAACTCAGCTGTTTCTGGTCCGATCGACTTAAAATTTTGACACGTTTCAAGCAAAGGTTCGTACTCTAGAAATACTCGGTTACTGGTTTACTACGAGCGCCATCTCTGGGTTAGTCTCGGAACTTATTGATCCATGTGTTATATTGTATATATTGCGGGTTATGTGTGTGTGTGTGTGTGAATTCGATGTGATGAATTCGATTCTCACGTTTAAAACTACTATAACTTTCACTTATGGAGTCATGGCAAGCAACTAATCTTCCCGAACCTCTTTAGAAAAATCAAGAACATTCTGCTATAAGTTAAGGGAAGTTAAATTTTATTGAATTAATAATATTTACACGAAAAACAATTTTTAAAAAACTGTCCTGCAGTTACAACATAACGCGGGTGCTAAATTACTAGAGATCAAAAGACACCGGTTACTCAGTCTGTCTGGAACAATACACTTCTGTGTTAAATATATTAGGCTTGCTGCAGATAAATTGGCTGTTTCTATTTCTCATTTTCCGCGTGTCGCATTCCCCTCCCCTACGTCTAACGCACACCCACGCTCTTCAGTAAATTTGCTGGTTAGTTATACATTGTGTATCGCCCAATCACAATCTTTTTAAAACGAACTTAATAAATGTTTCAGAACAAGATAAAAGAAAAATTGCGATAAAGGTTGAGTCAGGTAATGAGTTATTCTCATGGTTGTAGGGTATGATACGAACGACTTAATGCGGAATGCTCTTTATTACTTTGCTCTTTATTTATGTACAATAAAAGTTTAAATCTTTATTCAGATGACCAAGCTCCGCGGGCCATAGGTTGACACCTTTTGGGCAGCAGGTTGGCCTGATGTAATCAATTGCTTTTCAAAGTCATACTTATTTATTGTTTCTCTAATAAGGAAAATGCCCTTTTCTGGTTCCCTGTCCCTCCTCATGAATACTAACAACTTATACAAAATAACAAAATTTACTTTCCCAGATACGATGCGAGTAAATATATGATGATGAAACTTCAACCAGTCAGTGTCGAGCCTTGTCTGACGGATCACACAGACACACAAGTAACTCCAGTATTATTCAAATCCTTCGCACTTTTGCTATCTTTGAACAACCGGAATCTTTTTATTTCATTAAACTTCCATATCTCTCAAATTCAATTCTTTTCCGAATATACGCCTTGATTATATCTATTCTTTACACTTCTAAGGTTTACTTAATTTGCGTAATCACGTTTCATTTGGTTGGAAAGGAGTAGGAGACTTAAGTATAAAGTCAGAAAGAAACACTAGATGTTTGTACAGGAAAAATTCGCAAATAGCTTTTTGAATGTTAATGTATTGATGACGCAACACATCACAATACTTTATGTTCCAAAATAATAGAGTTATAGTCAATAAATTCATCTTTAATTTTTGATATAATTTTTAGTTTAAAGATGAATACCATTCGCAGGGCTTATGAAAGACTTCCTCAAATACCATTTTCCCTATACGAGCGAAAATACCTAAATTGAATATAACAGGAAGTTTATAAATTTATAAATATCATTCTTATCTCAATAATTCTTTTTGAGAAAAAGGACAAACTGCGGAATAGAAAGCCTTCAAAACTCCCAATAATTTTATAGTCTGAAGTTCAAGGAGAACTTTAACTCCCTCGTATAAATTGAACATTCCCTAGTTTTGAAATTTATAAATGCCATTTTTATAAGATTTCAATTACTCTTAATGAGAAGAACGACAAACTGAAGGACAGAAAGCCCACAAAGTTCTCAATAATTTAATAATGTGCTGTTAAATGAAAAACTGAAAGGAAAAAATTTTCTTCCAAATAATTCTATTCACAAATATAGTTCTGTATTGTATTCTGAAATGTGTTATATTACGAGAAGTATTCAAAAGGTAAATCTTACACATTACCATAATGAATTAAAACTATTTTTGCTTGTGAGTTACATATTTAAAGCATTTTCAATATGAAAATATAATGCAAATAAAAGGTTAAAACAAGCCAAAATAAAAATATTTGCTTGTTTCTGTCTGTTATTAAACTTGTAAAGTTCTCCATTTTTCTAAAATAAAGTGAGATCTGAGAATACTAGTATATATATAGCATTTAGTAACAGCAGATTTCTTTATTACTGAGATACTTATTCACAAGAATGATCAAATTTGAATCCAAGCATGATATCGGATAATATCCCAGCTATTACATTAAACTTTTTTATATCTTTTGAAATAATATTGAAAACTATAATGAAAGTACGAAGATGTGATTTTGATTGCATATTAACAAGGCGTTAATAGATGTTTTGATAAAATTTATAAGTAAATACTCGTAGTTATGGGGCAATTGTTTTATCCATAAATATTAAGGATCTTAGCTATGCGCCTCATCTTTTATAAATTTTATATTACTTTAAATTTCAGAAAAACAGCTTTTATACCTATGATATCTTTAAATAAAAGCTTGATTTTTAAAAAAATTATTTATATCCTTCCGTCCTCCTTTCACCTCACATACATAATACGTATAAACACTTATATATATTTCTGTGATTTATACAAATCATATAAATATATATAAGTGTTTAAACTAAAATTTGATTACCTGTAAATGTACGAGTGGTTAGAGCTTCCCCGCACTTTGACCAAAGATAGTCGTTAAACCTATAAGCTAACCAACTAAGATAAAGATCTGATTGATATTATTATTTTATTCGAAATTTTTCACTGAACAAATTTTTTGAACATTTGTAACGTTTTAATTTTATTTCGGAACCATGGATGGAAGCAATTTCGTGTATCCCTACACACATATTATTCATTTTTGTTATTGTCTAATTAATATTTGTTATCGAACTCTTAAAAACTATTTATATATTATAAATATATGTCATTTGTGTCATTAAAACCTACCAACCCGTAAGCTTTAGCAGCTTTAAGAATGTAATTAAGTTGTACTTTAATTCCCCAATTTTTTTTTTAATCTTGTCGCGCTTTTTCTTTTTACCCTAACTACGAATTTAACCCTTTTTTTACTTTGTATTGAAAGGAAACATTTTCTCCATATAAAAACAATTTTTTACTACTGGAGAGAAAAAATCATCACAGAAATAGCTGATACAAAGGAAAAAAAAGAACAGAAATCCTGCTTTCTGCGATGCAGGAAAAGAAAATCTCAACAAGTTGGTATCGAACTAAAGCCGTTTTCTTAAGATTTGTTGAGCAAAAAAAGTCATCGATAAAGTGGATTTGGTTGTTTCTTTTTTGAGAACTTCTTAAAAGATCATCGCTTTCTTTCAGATGCCGTTTCGCATTTAAGAAATCCACCCTTTCATGATTTCTTTTAAGTAGATATTTCCTGATTAACTACTTAATTACCTTCTTCATCCTTAACTACCCTTAATTGTTTTTTCTAACTATTAGAGATTTATTGAGCCATCTTAACTTGGTAATGTGACCTTTAGTGGCTGTACATTTTGAATGAAAAAGCTTCTAAATGTGCAGCCACTAAAACGTTTTTAATTCTTACTTTACTCTAGGAATTTCTAATCACTGCAACAAAAAACATCAATTTTTTAACTATCTATTCATTTTTTTTTCTCTTAAACTCTTTGATAGTATAAATAAATCTTATATATATCACTTTATTTTTTTTTTCTTTCTGAAAAAACAAGTTCTATTGGATGTTCCTTTTCAAACAGTAAGATTTTCCAAAAAAAAGTTTCTTATTTCCGTTTTTTAAAACAAGTTTAGAATGTATTCATGTAATTAAAAAAAATCAAAATAATCACTTTTAACAAAGCAGAAAAAGCAAATTGCTCTATAGAAATTGAGTAACGCTTTAAAATGTAAATGTCTATGAAATTTACAAGAAAAGGCACATGTATTATGTTTTGTCCCAGTTCGGAATAAACACACTTAATATTAGATAGAAAACTCAACTAACTGAGATACATTACATGTAGATTTCTGAATTTCCTCAGAATATAAATTGATATTGATATCTGGTCCCCACGATAATCCAATAGAGGGTTTTAATTTGGGTTAGTCCCTCTTGGATTCTTTGAATTTACAGATGAAAGAATAGTAGGGGAGCATTACACACTTAATACTCAGGAATGTAGTCGGTTCTTTCGGGAGGAAAGGGTGCTTTCTTTCTCTTTGTAGTGATTCTGCATCCCTCTTGGTGACGCATTTAAGTTAGAAGTTTGCTAAGATTGGGTAAACTCATTCACACGAATTCAACAGACACTCAACACAAGCATCATATGCTCACATACGTACAATATGTAGCGTCATTCACCAATGTCTGTGTTGGGGCACTACTTACCATTCTCCCAGGTATACACAGTTCTGTAATTCTTCCCTTTAATTCTATTTGTCTTAATATATTAAATGAATGCTCCAAATTATTGTCATCTCGTTGAATAATTAAGCATTCATTCTATTCTATTCTCATCTATGATGGAAGCTTCTACTCTCCTTCTATACGGATCCCTTTAGCTTAATTTATCTCTATATTCATAGTTAATGAAAATAACTACATTGAGAGAAAGTTTTAGTATCAATATTAATGTAAATGCATTGCTTATCAAACAAAAAAAAAACTTTATGATAAACTCTTATTCAATAAAAAAAAAAAGTAAATTTCTACTTATCATATTTGTAGAGATTTCTTTACAAGAACCTAGCGGTCCGTAAACCTAGTCGGTCCACAAAAGTTCCGGTAGCAGTAAAGAAGCTTATTAATTCCTATACATTATTTAGATGACGCAGCACACTGCAGAAAAATACATAGCAATAAAATTAACAAAAAAATATTTAAATTTTAACATGGTATTGCATGTCCGATTTATAACGTAAAGTTACTAAACAATTATTAATACGTAAAAGTGACTTCTCGTGCACTTGAGTGAAACGCAGATTCTGGGCATCACCGGGGGAGAAAGAGATACCAGACACAACAGTTGCCTCATACTAAATACTGGGCAAATGAAACGCAACAGAATTTGGTACACATACGCTGTGAGTGTATATCTCCACCTGAATGTGAATTTACTGCCCCTGAAATTTAATCCATGAATGTGAGTCAAAACTCTGCCTAATTTTCCCATTCTTTTAAATAAGTGATGCCAAACCTTTTTCAGTTCTCGACATCCAAATTGGCTTGGTTTCTTTCAGCGTAGCCGCTGACACCGAAACATCGAAAAATTATCAATTCCAAAAAATTCTCGAAAAACGGTGTACCTTTTTTTATCATTTCGTAGTTCTTTTTTTTTAACTTTTGAATAAGCAAACAAATTAACACGTTTATTGGGGAAAAAAAGAAAAATTAGTGGGATATTTGGGACTGAATTGAATTTTAAAGTTTTGAGAAATTAGGCTCAAAAGAGAGGATAAATACAATTTCGAATCCGGAGATGAGTTTAATTTGTTTCTAGATTTATTTTTTATATAAATATATTAAAAAAACATCCGTTTGACAAGTTCCTTGGTAGCAAACGGCAACAAAAGCATTAAAGTTTACTACATTCTTCACCACAACGTACTCTTAAAGATACTAAATCATTCCGCCATTAAAGAGATTCTTCAGAATCGTATGTTATGCGAGTTTTAACAATTTTTTTCTTTTCAGAAATCAATATTGGAGCCAGTTCAAAGTACTTTTATTTGAGAATAATTGATATCCACCGATCATCATTTCTGGATATTTTTCAAACGAGGGTTTTAATCTTACCATGTGCTGAATTATTTTATCCCTGACTGTTAAATTTGGCTTGCTTTGTGACAAAAAAGAGTAAAACATTTCAATCACTTCATACCGTCCTCTTTTAATGCACTTTGCCAAAAGAAATCTAAATATTTTTTCATGGATTCATTTTTATTTCATATCATTTTGTTATAGACTTAAAAAATGTTGCAATTTTTTTAAAGAAAAAAATTGAGTTTATCAATCTGGTTTGAAATATAACTCAGGTGTACAAGGCTTTGTAGACAATCAAAAACAAAATCTTTGGATCCAAGGTCTAATATGATACTCTGCCCTTCCCCCTTCCAAAAAAAAAAAGAAATTCGTGTCAAAATTCGAATAGCAACGTCAAAATTTTATGCAGCGACAACCAACTAACTGGGGTGTGCAAAAACATAATACAAAGGCTGTACATACTGTTAAGGCTATTAACCAACCTGAAGTTTATAGGATCCCCCTTGATAATGTTTACAAATCTGATCTCTTCTTTAAAAACGTTTCTCCAGTCTAGAGAAAAAAGTTTCAATTGAAAAGTTCCGATTCAAGATTGTACTTATACTCACATACTGTGTAGTAAATCAGTTTCATTTTGAGGACATTTTCTGCACGAATGCCTGAGTAACAACCTGATATCGATTTATCATAATCTGTGCTGAGCCCAACATTTGACCACTGAATTGATTTTTCATCAAAGTAATGATTAATTACTTCATGTATGTCTTCACAAGTCGTTAGAAACTTCATGGGTGATAAATAAGGAGATTTACTTTGAATTCTTATTAGTAATAAGAAATTACCAGTAATACAGGATAAAGGGCAGCTTAGGGTACTATATTCTACATGGATAGAAAAATAATCACAATCTTTGATTGACGTATGGTTGGGTTCTCAGTATTATCTAACATGCTCTGTATTCTTTGAGACACCATGTTATTTGACATAGGTATTGAACTCATTTTATGAGCACTTACATTTCCAAGCATACATCTACCAGCAAGCATCTTCGATGCATGGGGAAATTAAATTCTTATCAGTGGTGCTGTTTTACCTCGCCTCGCAATGTGATAGCTAATATATAGAAAGAGACTTCGAAACCCTTGTTTGAATCAGTTTTTTACATTCAAAATATATTTTCACACTTACAGAACTCAAGTTCCAATCGTCGGAAAGTTACGTCTTTATATTTGGGCCTGAAGTGTTTAGCATGTAAATGCTGTGTGAGCAAAGAAAGCTTAATTGAAACGTTGTATAATACTTCCCCACGTTACAGTACCGATTAGCTTTAGGTAGTCTTTCTTTCTTATACATAAAAACCTATAATTAATTTAGCTGTCCAAGAACTTTATTTTTTTTTTATAATGTCTTCTAAAAAAAGAACTTTCATTTTGCTTTTTCACCTGTTCTGGTACTGGTTATATAATCAGTCCCATTAGTGTCAAATTATGTGCGCGGTACTTTAATTGGTGTTTGAGTCCATACATACTGGTTTTTAGCCACTGATCCTTAGAGTAAATCACTTGAACAGTAGGTAGTTGGTTGAAACATTGACGTATAGGATTACAGGAATAAAATGCATTCGCCTCAATACAAATACGCACAGCAAAATAAAATACAAAACGAATTCCTTCATTTACCTTTTGTACAAACTGTCATACGTCAATAATCAAATCTAAAATACCGAAAAAGATGAGTCGCGAAAAAGGAGAAAGCTAATCTGGAGAGTTTGTGTTGAGTAGAGTCTAGATTGAAACAAGCCGATCCTTCCATAGGATACAACTTCTCTTTCCCCAAAGATGTTATTGATATGGAGAAAATCTTACAACTGACAATATTAGTAAGCTTCATTATTTTTAAGATTATTTCATTTTTTTAGTTGGGTGGCCACCTTTCCCTTTTTCATTTCGAGTACGACCTACGAGTAAAAGCCTCTCACGTACCACCAATTGGAAGTAACTGCTTTAAGTCATTCTTGGCATTCAATATCATACTTCTCACCAAAAAGTAACCATAAGTGCACAAAAATACTCAATAACAAAACTTAGCAAGTGGCTTTGAACTGTGAAGAGAATTTTGAGATTACTTTTACATTATCATTTACTCTATTGTCATTAATCAAAGTTGTATTCATATTCTTAAAATTATTTTATGTGATTAATCTGTGTGACTAACTTTAAAGTGATATTTTGATTTTTTGTAAAGGTATTTTGTAAAATTCATCTCCTTTTCGTGAATATCTAATTAGGTTGCTAAAGTATCTGTAAAAATATTATCTTAGATCAAATAAATTGTGTATACTATTATTTGTAACGCAATTTTTTTTAGAAATATGTATCTAGTTATGAAACATTATTTTATTTCTATCAGATTTAAAATGAATTAGTTAAGTGGAAAAAGTTTTGAACGAAAGTTTGAGATTAAGTTTCTACTTCGTCCTATATTCGTATTTGAATATATTATTATAAGCTTGGTAAAGTTGGTATAAAAGATAGATATTTTTAAAGTATTTATTTAAATTAGATCGTTCATTATAAGATGTATATAGTGACTTTTCTTTTCATTTATGTTTATTTATGTAACTTTAAAATTCGTAAGAGTATTAAAATTAAATTAATTTCTTCAAATTCTTTAACAATTATCATTACGAAATGAACTTTCGATATTACAGTCGTTTTCGCAAATGTGTAAAAAAAATGTAACTTTGAAAAAACTTTGTTGATTATTTGCTCAAGTATAATTTTATTCAAAAAATCGTTGTCATTTATCTTAAGCCGCTACAATGCTGGTAATGTAGCTTCACAGGAAGTCACGGGATGAATTTTTGACTGTATGACAATGGTTCCCCCACCTGTAGATATTGAGTCTAATGCTAATTAAGAGTCATTGAGGACCAATTGCCTCCACCTCACGCACTGCAATACTTGAAAGAAACCGCTAAAAGGCTTGATAAATAAAAAAAAACTTGTCAAATGCATATTTCAACAATTAGTTTTAAACGTCTTAACAAGATCCATCTATGTTAAAAGTATTTATTGGTATATAATAGCTTTGTTCCTAATAACTTTTGTCTTGTACATGAATAAGTCGCGACATGCTCTGTACACTACACGAAACAACACAGAGTGTTAGTGTATGTTCCAGCTCAATCAGCAAAGCCTATATTTAATAGTTTGGACATGCCATGATAAGATTAAGACTCCCAAGACAAATTTCTAAATATAATATTAACTATACAGAGTTTCTTATTTTTCATTTCAAAGCTAGATTATTGCTTTTAATTGCATGGGATAAATTCCCACTGAAAAAGAGAGAGAAAGGATTGTTTCTGTACAATCACTTTCTTTTTTTTTTGACTTTTAGGAGTATTTATATATGTTTTAAAGGTTTGAAAAGATTATTGTTACCGAGAACAAGAGTCCATGTTATTCATTTATTTATTTTATTTTATTTCTGGAAAACTGATGGTGGAATTTTTTTTCTGAGAAAGGGGCGAATGTGTCCAAAAAAAATGGCCACCAATTCTCTAAAAATTTGAAATCTTTGTGTACTTAACATCAGTCTGAACTGGTCAGGCAAATGAGTTTTGAGAGTGGCATCAAACACTTCTAAACATCAATGAAAGTTGATACATAATAGTTGATACATGATAAGATGATACATGATAGTTCAATGCAATGCGTCCTCAGATATTCAATCCCGTATTATTAACAGCATATTCGCTTCTCGTAATCATCCCAGGAAGTTAAAATTTTACTCATATCGCTATGAAATACGGACTCAGGATTTTAGTCTTGGTTAGTTACTTCTTGGTAATGATGTAAATTATATCAATTGAGTAAGAAAATTGATAGTAATAAATGTAAGTAGAAATTAACTATTCCCTATAGTACACAAAAGAAACTATATCTTACAGTACAACAATATTTTGGCTCTATTGTGAATTATAATTTTTGCATATTGAAGCATGAATAAATATTTTATAAATTGTATTGAAAATTTATTCGCCTTAGAGTCTTAATAGTTATTGTAGATATAATCGGTGCAAAGGATATTAGTTTAGTAAATAAATTATTAATGAAAACATTTGATAAGCCGTGTTGACTTTTCCAAAATTACCTTAATAAAAGGCAATGTATACAATGCATACAAATACCTATTCGAATTAATGCCAATATTTCTTAAATAAATATGTCATTTTTTACAATTAAAAATTCTGATTCTTGCATCCCAAAGTGCAGTTCGAATGAATTATCTCTAAGAAATTATTTTCCCGTTTATGGCGTAATAAATTCAAATTGCGTATTCAAGATTTTAATTTTGTTAAATAATACTATATTAAGAATTAATAAAAAAAATACTTATCAAATGCATACAAATTATTTTGGTCATCATTTAAAAGAAACCACCGCATCTTAATCTCAAGAAAATCTACCTCTAGAATTATTTCTTTCCATTTAAATTATTGGTATATTTTATTTCACCATACATTTTAGCATTGAAATGAAATTTAAAATTTAAGAAATAGCTTTTATCTCATCTTTGACAAAATATTTAAAAACTCTAACATTTATTCATAGTATCTTGTACATAAAAGTTATATACATTTTATAAGAACTTTGAAACGTTTTTGCATTAAAGATTATATTTAACAAGACTTTCATTTTAAAAGGGAAAGTCACATCAACCCATTATATGCAATTAAGATTATTGATGTGGAGGTTCAAAATTATATAAGATGATACATGATAGTTTAAAGAACAATTTTTAATATTTGAAAAAAATTCTATGAATTATGATATTTTAATAGAAGCTTTATGTCTAATTTTTGCTAATAATATTAACTGTAATGTATCTCTCTTATTCGAACACCAATATATATATATATATATATATATATATATATGGTGGGGGTAGTGTTCTGACATTAACGAATAAGTAAAAATAGATCATTCTAATTTCAATTCATGGTTATAATGAGAATATCTTTTTTCAATTAAGACTGTTTATTCTTTTTGATGAGAGAGAGAGGCGATAAATACACATTATTAAAATGGATAATGCAAGAGACGCAGCTTCGCCTCCTCGATTATAGCAAAAGAAAGAGAATTTTACCTTGCCTTCGAATTAATAGGTAGATATTTCTCCACATCACGTGATATAAAATGAAGGGATTCTGAGGAATTTTGATGACACATTTATAAACTTAGCAGGAATCGTTTCCTATAGATTAAAATAGAAAAGAAAGTTGAGTTGATTCAGCAGATTTTATGAGCGCGTGATCGCATAAATTAAAGAATAATATGGAATTGTATTAACAAATACGGATGAACTCCTTAC
>BMAW01120893.1:0-10058 GCA_019974015.1 Nephila pilipes | reverse complement strand
TTGTACTCACAAAGGGGAGATACTATCTCCCCTTTACTATCTCCGAGATAGTAAGGGTTGCTGACTTTTAGACAGTAATCATTCGCAAGAAAGAAAGTTTCCAATATTTGGCACCATGTCTTATCACAATAATTTTTTCTGAATTCTGGTTCCCATTTTTTTTTAATAGAATGACTTACAAATTTTCAAATGCATGTTTTGATTTTATGAGTATTATGAATTTTTTAATACGCTCACAAATGTCTCTTTTTTAAGTAAATTTTAAAGTTAAAAATAACCAACAGTTTTAACTAATATTTCAATAATTTTCTCTAATAAACTTTGCCACCATATAAAAACGTTGTTTTTAAAAACGTTGGTTTTTATATCGAATTATTATAGATGGTATAATGGATCATAAGCTTTATATAGACATACTCAGCAACAATCTTAAAGAAAGTGCACAAAAATTGGGTTTAGATGGAAATTTTATACTTCAGCACGACAACGATCCCAAACACACGGCACGTAATGTCAAAATGTGGTGTCTTTTCTCATTGTAAACAGCAATTGCACACACCACCACAGTCCCCTGACATCAATGTCATAGAAAATTTGTGGGCCACACTAGAAACAGCGGTCCAAAAACACCAGATTACAAACAAAGCCCATTTAAAGCAAGTGTTACAAGAAGAATGGGATAAAATATCTCCAGATACCACTAAAAAATTGGTCGAATCAGTACCAAGACGTTTGGAGGACATTATAAAAGCCAAAGAACATGCAACAAAATACTATGCATGTAATATATCGAAAAATGTAATATATGAAATGTATATAAATGTAATATATGAAGTCTATGCATGTAATATATCGAAAAAATTTCATTGGTGTATCCTCAATTTTTTGAGGTAGAGATCTGCTTATGTTTACTTCAAATATTTGTGAAACTTTTAATTTTAGATATTTTTTTTGTTGATTTTCGTTATTTTTACTGTAAATTAACCCTTTTATTACGTGTAAAATTAAAAATACGTCTTCTATTCTAGTTAATGTGTTATTTTCATTAAAAGTTGGATTTATCAAGTGAAAGTAAGGTGTATCCTCAATTGTTTGAGCCACTGTATGTAGTTGCCATTATTATTACAGTTACTAGGTTTTCAATTGAACCAATGGAAGCTTTTTAAAAGTCCTTGTTAAGACTCGTACCACCGGTAGTACATGAAGTACACTATTTGTAGTCGACGCATTCAATCAGGGGTACAACGGTGTGTGTTGCTTTTATGCATTATAAAACTCACCGAGTTTATGAATAGTTCTTAGGGGTCTCGTGAATCTTAATAATTTTTTCGTGATCGTGAGAAAACATCATTTTTCAAACCAAAACAACTTCACAATGAAACAAAGAGGATATTTGAAGCTTTAACCATGCAGTATTCATATATATCTACAATATTTCTCATATTTTATATGCTTTTTAAAAAGTCTTAAAAATATATAAAGAAATATAAATTGGACACTGTGACCAAAATCAATATTTTACTACACGCAGGATTCTGAAGTAGAACATAGATCAAAATTTACAAAAGTAATGTTATCTTGTAGAAAACTGCTTGGTTTTGAAGTTATGCGTACTTTCTAAAAATTTAGAGAAACAAAAAATATTTTTTAAGTACTATCTTTAAGAAAATTATGAAATGTTGAAAAAAATTCAATTAAAATCATATAATTTTTTCCTGTTAGTAGTTTTGTAAAATTGTTGTGTAAGTTATAATGAAATTTATTTTGAACATGTGTATAAAATTTCAAATTAATATGATACGTATTTTCAGAGAAATCCTACGCACAAACTAATTTTTTTTTTGAGAAAAATGAAGTTGAAGTTGAAAAATAACAAACAAAAAAAAGTGAAGTGCGGTTTAATTTTCTCAATAATTCTAGAAGTTTTGGTAGTATCGTTATAATATTTTGTCACCAAAATATTCAAATAAAAAAAGGGACCCTAACATATATTTTTTTTCTAAGCATCGAAAATTTTAAAGTGCAAGGGTCCTGAGACCTTTGCACTCCTGAGGCTAATGTCAAAGTTCCTGATCGAAATTTAGAACAGATTTCCAGGCAGAAGGTTGTTCCAAATTTCATATCAGTTTGTCATGTTGTAACATGGGCATTCGTTTCTGATGCAGTATTCTTAAAATTTAAGAGCATTCCAAAAATGCGTCATTTTTCACACGAATACGTTTAGTTAAAAGGCCATTTATCATTACAGTATAAAAGAAAAAACATGGAACACATTTTATGTCTGGAAAAAGGGATTTATTGAAACAGATATGAATAGTATTATAAAATTCTCTATTCCCTGAGAGATAGTGAAGTCAAAATATAAAATTAATGTTTGAGTTCTCTTTTATCGGAAAGTATTCGAATTTTAATTCTATTCTTCATCTTTAGCCAAGACAATCATAAGTTAAGAATTCAGTCAAGTTTAAGTTAAGAGATAAAAGTAAAAGAGATTAAGTTATGTATTAAAATAATCCCCCATGAAAATGTAAAAGTTCAAAATGGTTAATTTTTTTTTAAATTTCTTGTTCGTCATACATGTATCTAGTTTTGACTTAAGGGACGTTTGACATTAAATTTGGGTTTTTGTTTCATTTTTTTCGCCTTACTTTTCCTTCTATTTTACCAATGAAATTTTGAATATACCCGTGAATATTTCTGCCTTATGTATATATATATATATATTTATTCTTAAATGTTGTCTTACATCAAACAGTTATTCTGAGAGATTTTACTCTCTGTATGATCATTTCGGTATTTATTGCTTTCATAGTAAAAGTTTTACTGTTTGGATTCCTTAATTGAGAAATGTAATTTTTATTTTTAAATTAAATGTTAGATTTTTTTTTTCTCATTTAAGAAATTTCTTACCCAACATTGCCTTTTTCGCCAAAATTACATATTGCCATTGTTAGTTTGCGTTTAGAAATAACAAATACCAAATAATATAATTTTTAAAAAATATTTATTTTCCTTTTTTAAATTGAGTCATATAAAATAATTATTATGATAAAGCCTTAACATTCTCATTGAACTTGAGCTCATAATCTTTTTAAAAAGTACGTTTGAATTTAAAAAGAAAAAAAATTAAATAAACGATGCAATTACAGCTGCTGTACTTTAATAATCATGAAAAGCTAAAAGTTAATTGAAATCAATTATATACAGGAATTTTTTGGCGTGTTTCAATACCATTGGTTTCATATATCGCAAAATTCTATAAAACTTTAAAATTGGATTCTTTCCCCTTCGACAAGAGAAAATAGAATTTAATTCTCATTGAAAAAAAATCAGTCATATAACCATTTAAGTTCCTAATTTAACGGAGCATGACTCTGAGGTGTTTTCCCATTAAAATAAAAGAGCTATATCTAATTCTATCAGCTTTTGAGAAAAATATAGTTAATCCATGATGTATCTGGATATCTCTTGTTTATGATTCTCAACTTAAAAAATGACAAAGAAAACACCATTTTAATAAAACTATTAAATAATTTAAGGAAACGTTTTACCAGATTACATTATATTAGCCAATTATTTTACTACACAATTAAATTATTTTATGAGGATAGAATTTGTTTCAATAGGCTTAACTTAAACTCAAATTATGAGATAGAAGTAAAACTTGTTTAATTTTTCAAGTAAATTTAAAGTTATTATATATAAATAAATTTTTTTAAACATGATTTAAAAAGGACGTTGTGGAAATAACAGCTGTGTCTGTTTGTTTTTTTAACGGACCATAAAAAAAGACTAGAGTACAGAACAAGATGAATTTTTTTACCAAAAGTTGTGTACAAACATGGTAATTTTCAACATAATTACCTGAACATTCAGGTGTTTTTCAAATGGGTTGACGAGCTTTCTGTTCTTCTCTTCGAGGAACATTGTTGCCATTTGTGTGAGATGAACTTACACTTTGTTTCGAAGCTCTATTCCTCTTTTTGTTTTAAATGACTCTTTGCAATCGTCTTAAGGTCTAGCAATAAACAGCTGCATTGATCGTAGCACCGGTTCCATATATTCAAAAAGCAAGACTCCTTTATGACCCCCAAAACCCTCAGCCATATACTTACTGCTTGTAGAAGGTTTGTTTGAACATACTTGAATTGTTGACCCCCTTCATCGTGAACGTTGGTTCACCCGTTTTTAAATTACTTACGCCATTTACCCTTAGCGCCATCACTAATAAAGTTTCCATGTACATGTTTTCATATTTGGCTTATTTTCTATGAATTTTGACTGCATTATTCCTTTCTGCTTGAAGAAAAAGAATTACACTAAGCAACTCGAACTTGGAGGGAGCATCAATTGTTCCATCTATGTTTGCTTGTCTACAGCTCAACTTAAAATCGGGAGATGGAGTTAGTAATAGCAGAGGTCATAGTTAGATAGATGTGCGATTGCATCCCTACCTTCTATAGTTTGCCTGGTTGTCTATCAGTTAGACTGGAGGTGGGAAAGAAAGCAAGACCCTTGTTTTTTTTTTTTTTTTTTTTTTTTAAAAAAAAAAAAAAAAAAAAAAAAAAAAAAAAGGTGACATTTTCTATACAATTGTTTCATTAATTGTAATCAGTTTGTATGATACTGTAAACCTACATCGAAAAAATAATTTTACTATTTCGTGATTCTTTTCATCTGAATAAACTTACAGATCCCTATTTGTTTCTACGTCATTGATTTTAATAACATATTAATATAGTATGTCTTTGCATCATTTATACAATAAACATTATTGGCATAGAAATCAACATTGTTTGTTTATCAAAAAATAAATACAAACATATAAGTCAATTAAATACTCAACGGAAATGTAAGCATACATCCACGTATAATTAATTAAAAATTAATAATGAAATCTAATATATAATGAACGAAGTTCAGTATTATTAAAAATAAATGTTGCTCTCAGTAAATGTATCTTAAAAGTTTTAAAGTTTTTTCACTATCATCACTTTTGATAATTTTTTTTTCACTAATTTTAAAAAAAAATCTAGTCTTTTACAAAAAGGGTAAGCAATGGAATATGTTCAACTCTTCCACAAATTGAACGCTGAGCAAAGATTTCGCAATGGAATGAAATTAAAAAATATTACCGAATCATCGTTCATATCAAAACTGTTTGATAGCCCAACTCCAAAACAAGCCAAGAAAACCCTAAGGTCTTAATACATAATTAGAAGAGAATGAGTCACATTTGACAATCTTGAAATTATTTTAATAAACTAGAAATATAATCTGGAGCTGAAGCAATATATTCCCTGATTAACACTATCTTGTTTTTGTTTGGGAATGAAGCCTTTTATGTTAATTGTCATGTTATTTCTCAACCTCTAAGTCTATAAACTTATTATATTCACGTTGTTGATAACATTGTTGCAATATGGATAAGATGAACAAAATATTCAACCAAAATTAATGCATTATATTTTAATTTCACAAATGTATACTGTTTCCCAATTAATTCGTGTTGCCAACGTTTTTTAGTTAAAAACTTCTTTAAAAAATTTGGATTTTTTTTTTACAGAGCAATTTCAGCGTTTAGAAACTCGTAAATTAGGATACTGTTTATATTATTTTTTGGTTCTGTTCCCCTCTGTGGAAATTCTAGTATTCTAGTATTCAAAAATATATCAGAAAAAAAAATGGATTAATCAGCATAAAAAATGTCCGCTTTTAAGATTTTTAAATGAAGAACGTGATGAGACTTAAAAAATATAATTGATTGTAAAAAAAAAGAAACTCATAACTTTTTGCAATGAATAATTATTGCAAAAGGTTAAAATTACTGATCTTAGTATAAGTACAATACTTACAGTGATTTTAAATAATACATTTTTTATAGTATTCGAAGAGTATTTTAAAAATAAAACATTTAAGGCTTTTGCTTTAAAGTCATTGCTTATCAAATATTCTTTGATTATATGTTTCATGAACAATCATATTTGTTTTTGGCTTCAATGATAACTATTCTTCAACAGTTCCGTAAGAGTCTAAGTACAATTAGTAGATGATAACTGGCGTAGATATCATTGCTCAAGCGATGGACAACAACTCGGCTGAGGTTAGAGTTTCTGCATACGACAGGGAAAAAGCCCTACCTAATACAGCAAATTGCATGATTTTTTAAAAACGTTGTAGCTTGCTAAAGTAAAAAGTAAAAATGTTTGATTTAATTGAAATATATAAAAACACAGGATGTTTTTCAAAACTCATGGGCAAAAATTTAAGAGGTGATAAAAAAAAAACCCTCCAAAAATCAATTTTCACCATACTATGCATAGGTGGAGAGCAAGTAGTGAACCGGAAGACGGTGCTGTAATGGAAAGTATAAAGTAAGAGTTTTCTATATCGTCATTTTTACCGTGGATTTAAGGAGGATGGCCGTTTTCTGAAAACTCTACATCGCCATATATCCTGAAATCAAGGTAGAAATAATGATGTGTAAAGAAAATCGCACTTTATGCTTTCTTTTACAGCACCGTCTTCCGGTTCACCATTTGATCTTCGCCTATGCGTTGTACAGCGAACTTTGTTTGTTATGATGTTTTCCATCATTTCTTCAATTTTTGCTCAAGAATTTCCAAATCTCCCTTTAGTGTGTACTTATGATCCTACCAAACAGTCGATGTTTCATGTATATGTTGATTGCCCAGAGATGATGCAAAAGAAAAGGTATTGGAAGTAGAGCGTATTAAAAGTTTCATTTTTTTCTCTTCGAACAGATGTAAATTTATCCTTAATTCCTTTCGTCGTGACGGCACAGAAAACACTTCAAGATTATATAGTCCCCTTTTCCTTTCATTCTTTCATAATAAAAACACATAATAAACAATTACATTTTGTAATGGCAGGAGATTAAACTGTCCTTAAAACGGTAATACCTTTCATCCGAGTCTAATAAAAAAAAAAGCTTAGCAAAGGATTAAAAACAACTTAATTAGTTCCCTGGAATGGCAACAATGGGACCGAGTGCCCCACCACACAAGGCTGCTTCTTCGAAGTTGTCATCTCCTCGTCAGTTTCTCCTGTCACGACATTCTGGAGGAGATGATGACGACATTCTGCAACAGTCGCCTTGTCCCTTTCACCCTTCGTTGGATACCGTTCGCTTTCGAATCTTTTGTTTCGACGCTCAGCCTTGGTTTCTATTCAGCTAGTGCACGTGCCATGAAACCATACAACTTCTTAGACGCAGACGAATCCGCAGGTGAAGGATTCTTTGTGGCAGGGCGGATATGGAAACGCGTGCCAAAGGCTGGTGTGTTCTTTATTATTATTTTTTAACCAACGGAGATGGGTGACCACCGAAAGTGAAAATGGGCCTCGTGACCTTACATACAAAGATCCCTTTCAGGGAGGCAGGGTTGGTTTTTAATTGGGCTCTTCGCTCTGCTGACGCAAAGAACAATGGAATATTCCTTCGACCATCGAGCTCCCATTATCAGAATATGTTATTGATTTCAAGTTCCATCTTATTTTAGAAACATGATCTTCTGTAGATAAGAGCAGGATCAGACGCTTGATTGAGTTTTTTTTAACACGTACAATAGACAGTTTGAGATTAGACCTTTGATAACCTTTAAAAATAACAATTATTTTATTTTTAAATGAAATCTTGGCAGTAAAAATCTAGCAAACGAATCCAATGTGAATATTCTTAAAAGTTTTCCTAAGCTAAATATGAGTCTGCATGCTAGGAAACTGGATGTAAATTCATTGATAAAAGAATGAATCGTGTGTAAACAAGATTAAATTTCAACAAATTGTGATTCTGAATAAAACAAGGTTAAGCAAATTCGGTTGTTAACAAACGTTTGTTTTTAAAATAAACCTTTGTTAATCGCTCTGAATCCAAATATTCATTCTTTTTCATGGTTTTCAGGGGAGGTAACAAAGGTTCTGAGATTCATAATTAATTAGTCACATTTAAATCAAGATCACACGTTAATTACATAATTTTTCTTTTATCTTAATTAAAAGTCAAAGCATTTTTTTTAAAAAAAAAAATATTTGTTTGGGGATATTTAATTTGTTAACTATCCCTGACAATTTGAATTTTAAGAAAACATTCTGACGTAATAGATATAAGAATACTTTTATTTTTGATATAAAATGTGAAAAGATACTTACAAATTTCAAAAAATAAATTTTACTATAAATAATTTCTAAATCCCGTATCACACATGGGGATTCATAAAAAATTATATGAAGTCTCTTGCAGAAAAATACTATGACTTGTTTATTTGCTACAATTATACATATTTGCTGCAATTATATTTGATATTTGCTACAATTATACATATAAGTATATATATAATTAATATTTTTTCAAAGTATTTCATTACTTAATACTTTCGATGCTTTTAAATTCAAAATTTCTTTGAAATGTTTAATGATCAGAAGAGATATAAATTTTTCTTAGTATCAAACATATTATACCTACTGTGTAATTGATTACTTTGTCCAGAGAAGACCTTCGTATGAATGCATTAGCTCCAGATTTATAAATTTTAAACATTTCGAGATTTTTCATGATTGAAGTATACATATTGTTTCTGATGGATGAGATCATTTTTTTCATTCATAGCAGGGTCTTGCTCTTGCTTTAATAAGATAAAAGTTTAGATCCTCATAACCCACTGATCGACGCATTTATAGAAAGCATTAGAAATGAAAAAGTAACTTTTAAACATTAAAAGTTATACCAATGAATATTAATTAAAAACGTGGAATATTTTGGGACAATATTTATAGTTTTATCAAATTGAATAGAATTTTAAAAAGTAATCTGCAGTTGGGAAATATAATAACAGAAATTTTTAAATTATCCATTATTATATTTCAATTACCATTCCGTATAAAGTAGTGGAAAAATTGAGTAATGAAATACTTATTTTTAAATATAAGGATATAGGAGAATTTATCGAATATCTGAAATAAACATTTTCTACAAATGCTCCGTATCATTGTACGGTTGGAAAACCTTTTAATTTTTCTTTTATGATTTTATTTGAATCATCATCACTAAAAATCATTTAGAAATCTTACCCTAAGCAAGTATTCATTTTAATACAATAATCAGTAATTTGTAAGTCTCTCGCAACACATGGAATATAATTATTGTTCTAGATTTATAATTTCTACGAATATAAATATAAGAAAGATTAGGTGTTTTATGTCTCTTGATTACAACAGAGTAATTATAATTTAGAGTTCATTAAATTTAGTAATGATTAGCCATTTACAAACTAAGAATTTATTTCCAATTCCAAATCATATCGGAACAGTTAGAACGCAACTATTTGTGCTTCATTTCACCAATGAAATTTTTCAATTTTGTGTATGTACACTGTTGCCATATTGTTACAAAAACTTATAAATTACAAAATAATAATGAACAAAAACTTAGTGAAATAATATCGTCTGCTGAAAAACATCTTAAAAGCAAATTACCTGTTTAAAAAATCAAATAAAATGAAGTAATATCGTCTGCCTAAAAATATCACGAGGCATTGTTTCCGGTTATAATGAATATCCAAGCTATTAAGAACTCGATACAAGGTAAAATCCAGGCACGATTCAGTGCATAGTTTCACTCCAAAGACTAAACTTCGCATCAACATATATTTATGTCTGAATTTTAAATTTGATATTCAATACAGTGAAATGGATTTTATAAATGATTTTGTACATGTGTTGTGTATTTCATTTTGCAACAAAATTTACTTTCATGCTTTTCTAAAAAAAACCATTCTTTTTTAGGGAGGTGGAAGACATAACCCCACAGGTATGTATGTCACCATTTTTGTCTTGTCGTAAATAAGAACCAATATTGCTTAGTTTGTAATGCAAATGTTTCGAAAACCGACATACATGTATTCTTTTCATTTTTACTAACGACCATATTCCTTTCGAGCATGAAATCGTTCTTCTGCACGAAAAAGTTCTCGAGTATTGAGGAAAGACTTTACGTTACAACCTGTAATAATTCTTTTCTAACGTCTATTTACGTAAAT
>BMAW01120884.1:0-13096 GCA_019974015.1 Nephila pilipes | reverse complement strand
ATAAAATTGAATTAACGTTGTTATATAAATAACAAAACTCGATCTGGAACCTTCTTTCTCCTAATTTCCTCGAAAGATTTTAGAATTTTTAAAGAATAGAACCTTATCACAAGGCTATTTTTCATCACAAGAACTTAAAAAAATACATGATTAATATGCGACGGAATAGCATCACTAAAAGCATTAGTATAGTTTCTCAATAAAAATAAGCCGAAATATTTAAACACTGTATTCCAATATCTTAATATTTGTGATTAAAATGCTTAAATACATGTAACGGTTGTCTTACTCTGCTCAACTACATATTATAAATATAAATGTGATATAATAAAATAAAATATATATAGTAAAAATGTGACTTTGGACTATTTGTGGTTTTCTCTTCACTAATCTTTGGGACTTTCTGTAACTTGAATTGTTTGAAATTCCAACTCCTTTCCAATAAAATGAAACGTGATTAGATAAATTAGATGAAGATATGATATGTAATAAAATGAATCAAGTATAATGATAAAAAAAAAGGAAATAGAATTTAAAAGAATAAGAAGGGAGACAGATGACAACGAGAAGTTGATAGAATTTTGTAAGTTAATTGAAGAATTATTGTAATTAATCGTTTGTAATAAAATTGGTTAGAAGTAGCTTTTGGTTATTTTATTGGGAGTAGGATCTATAGTATTCAAGGTGTGTTTCAATTGGGGCAAGTGAGTTGATAAGCTAAGACCTTATGTTTTAGTTAAAAGCTAAGATTAACGTTAGTTAAGAAGGAATGGAGGAAAGCAACCTGGCGAATTCAGTGAAGATAGTTAATCAACCATATTGTCTTTTTTTCTGACATCTCTTCAATTGGATTTGAGACCGTATTCAATTGGATTTGAGACCGTATAAATTAACTGAGCATTAAAATGTCTGTTGAGTTAAATAATAAAGGGCACCCATTGCATAAGATATCTACTTATGTTGCAGACTGTAACAGTGGACTTTTACTAAGAGGATCTGATTCTAGTAGTCACATTTTTACTACCTTCTTACAGTTATTCTATTCACTGGAGCATATCTCCTCAACATCTCCATATATCTCGTCAGTTGTATTCACTATACTTCTTCTTACACAGAAAAGCTAATTTATATGAATCATGGCTCTTTCACAAGGCGAGACTCTCATATCTAACATAGTAGTTAAGCAGCCCAAGAGGTTAGTTAATGGGAAACGTGCGTGTGAACCCATTAAAATTTACAAAATTTTGAAGTCCATTTTCCCCCAGTTAATGAAATACTTTCGGCCTTGGTAATCGAGAGATCCTGACATCGAGCTCGAGGCAGTTTTGCTGTAGTCGAACTGTGTTTTCGAGTAATTAATCGTTTGTAATAAAATTGGTTAGAAGTAGCTTCTGGTTATTTTATTAGGAGTAGAATATATAGTATTCAAGGTGTGTGTCAATTGGAAAAGTGAGTGTATAAGAATCAGCCCTCGAACTGTGTTTTCGAGTACTGATTCTTATACACACACAGCGCGTAACATAGTAGAGGAGCTGGTGGTCGTTAAATCTTTCATGACTCAAAATTTTAACGTTGGCGTTAATGAGAAGAGTAGAAGGCCATATCAGTTGGTTTGGTTGGTTTTATTAACGTAGCGCTAGAAGCAACACAAGAACTATAGGAGAAGGACATCCTTATTTTAACTTTTCGTCAAGTAACGAAAAAAATAATTATTCCATGCCTGGCTCGTCGTCTAACCTGCTTCAAAATTACGTTGACTATTGGCTGTTGTTAACAGGCCTTTGTGTCAGGCTGAAATAGGATAGCAGGAATAGTTCAATAAACAGTTAACCATCCATGAAATTTATAATTTTTTTAAATAAAGTAAATGAAAAATAAATATGTTTAAAAATTTAATATTTTTTACTATTTTTAGTGAGAGATAGGATATAAATTAAAAATAAATAAACGACTCAAAATATAACCAAATAGGTTTTTGGCAAAATGGTTATTTTAATTACATATTTTCAAATATTAGAACGTTAAACTCACCTTTAAGCACAAAATGAATATTATAAATTAATAAAACAATGCAAAGATATAAATACAGAATTAATATTTTCTTACGTGATTATTAATGTAATTTAGATACTTGGTACTTTATTTCAAATAATAAAACTATTTTACATTTCAAGTAAATCTAAAGTATATATATATATATATATATATATAACATATTTTTCACAACCTTCAGTTATTTTTGATCTCATCGTTAGGATTTTATATCATCCTGAAAATTTAATACAATTAAATACTTCACGCTTTTCAGAATAAACTTATATGCATTCATTTAATTCAGAAAATTTAAATAGTAATTTGTTTAGAGAAATTTAATTTATTAATGTTGGGCCACAAAACGTATTTCGCAATGAATGTTTAAATTTGAAGGTCTTTCATGTACAAAATAAAATGAAGAATAAATTATACTTACACATCTACTAAATCTTTCAAGTGAATGAGATAATCCCTGATCTTTGCTTTACAATGGAGCTCAACGGCGAAAGGTCTCTTCAGTCCAGCTTCCTTCTGTATACTTGTGAACAACACTGTCCAATCCATCTGCAAGAAGAAAAAAAACAGGAGGGAATAATTCAATAACGTGAATGAAATTATATGTTAAAACATGCAGAAAACATTCTTTACAAAAAAAAAACTTTAATAAGTATCATTATCATTTTAGCTACGAATGGTTGAACATTGATTGATAAGTAAATATTTGTTTCCCTTTCTTCTTATTTTACGACATTAATTGTTATTTTTAACTTAATATATATTTCATTTAATTTATTACTTGTGTCAATTGTTTATGCTTATAATGTTATCAATAGCTTTAATATACAGAGTATTTGCAAGTTCATGCGCTAAATTTAAGGGAAAGTACAAATAAAATAGCCTTTTTGTATAACAATGTGGGTTGGAAGTGAAAAGTTTTGGCGAGAAAACAAAAAGTGTTGAGAAAATAGGAGGAAAAAACTTTTTACAATAGATTGAAAGTCTTGCGATGTGATTGATTTCTTATTAACATCAACCTGAGAAGCAATACGAGAGCCATTGGCGATGGATTCCGTAATATTGAGTATTGGTCAAGTGACGTGGACGATACCTGAAGTGGCACATCTCTCTCCACATTAGTCTACTGCGGCCATGGTCTCACATTTGAGTGCTTAGAGTAATTATTAAAGTAAGTCGGATGCTTTTATTTTTTTCTAAAATTTTCTCAACATTTTTTTTTTTGTTCTTCCAACAACTAATCCCACGTTGAAATACAAAAAAAAAAAAAAACCCGTTTCTGAATGTGTATTTTACATTACCTTAAAGTTTAGATATGAGTTCAGTGACATTGTGTAATTTACAATCTTCAACAATATTTTATCGTTTTCTTTATTTCTTTTTATTGCGAAAAGTTGGAATTTATGTTTGCAACTTAGGCTGCTTGTATTTTTCATGGATTAATTCAGAACAAGTGGCACTAGAATAAAAATATCGATGTTTGTGAAGAATCAAATTGGGGTGTTTGCTTAAAAATACATATAATCTTATTTTTAGCAATATTGTTTGTCATCAAGGTTTGAGAATGCGACACATATAGTATCGTTGACAACTCGGAAAAAAGTAAACCATAAGATTAATTAATTAAGCTAATTAATTTCTATAACTTTTATAATATTTCAATGAAACAACATATATAACATTCACTACCATAAGCGTTTAATGTACTCGAATATTTAAATATAAATTTTTATTTCTCATTATCAAAATTACATGGTCTTCCTATGAAAAAAAAAGTTCCAAATATTTTAATTTCATTCTAATTATATTTCAGCTCGATTATGTAAGATTATTTATGAGAGCTGAAAAAGGTAAGAGTTTTTTGATTTCTAAATTACACAGAACATTTTTCTCTTTCTTGAAATGCTGAAAGTGTTTTTCACTTTTCTTGTGAAAATTCATATGAAATTATCAGTATTCTTTATTGTACATAACATGTTAATTAATAAAAAAGTTAACATTAATTTATTCAATTAAAGTGTCGATATAATATTTTTAATAATATGCTAACACACAATAGTTTTGCATTATTCTCATTAAGAGATGATTTTGAACGATCATTAAATTTATAAGGATAAATATTACAAGAGATGCACTTTTTGAGAAAAAAAAATCCTTGTTTTTAGTTTAATAGTGTTAAATGTTGGTAATGACATACAGGATATTTAATTATTATAAATTTAAATATTTATGTACATCTTTATGAAAAAACTTAAAATGTATTTGTAATATTGAAAGAATAACAATAACACACACACAAAAAAACTTAAATGCACAATTACTTAATTTTTTTTATCAAAATTCAATTCTTTAGGACAGAAACGTAGCAAACTATGCAGAGACAACTGTGTAATGCAACTTACCTCGGGAATCATGTTATTAAGTTTGTTCAGTGATTCATCTGGAGCCAAAATATCTATTGTATCGCATTTCCTTACAGTGTCCTGAAAATAAAATTTAAAAACGAAAGAAATGGAACATTTAATACTTAATAGCAAGAACATACCCATGAAATTAATTCTATTATGATTAAATGAAAAGAATATAATATTATTTAATGAAAAGTATATATTATTATGAAAAGAATAATTCAGAGTTAAGAGATATTTATCACGGAGCACACTCGCGTATATCCCTTCAACTAACTCTTGGAGACTTTTATATGATAGTATTTGATTTGAGAACTTCATCTGGTGAATACACGGTGACTTTTCCAAATTGGTATAGCAATATTGAAGTGTGATGAATATGATTCATGAGATAACATTTATAAACTGCTGAGAGTTTAATAATAAGAGATGTGGTAGGGAGAGTGATATGAAGGCTATAACATTTAAGTTAAACGTGAACAACGTCAAAGACGTATACGCTAATAAGAATATACAGATAGTACTAGAAGATAGTGGGAATTGTGGATCCGTGAGTGGTCAGAGAGTGGTACCTCACATACAAGTTACATTGCTGACTCGTCCCCGATTGAGCGGACGTGTGTAAAGACCTACTCCGCAGATGTGATAGTAAGCATATTACGATTTAATTTTTCTAAGATTCAAATAAACCCATTTTGAATTTCTACATTGTTTGATTAAATTAATTAGTGACTTCTTAATTATTTACTAGTTATGGCACTATTAAACG
This sequence comes from Nephila pilipes, assembly GCA_019974015.1. Taxonomy (NCBI): domain Eukaryota; kingdom Metazoa; phylum Arthropoda; class Arachnida; order Araneae; family Nephilidae; genus Nephila; species Nephila pilipes. The sequence goes on along the minus strand of BMAW01120884.1, from coordinate 7,870 downwards.
ACAGAACAGAAACCGGGGATGTAATAATAAAATGTAATAATACTTGATGAGTATTATTAGATTTCCTCGTAATAATACTCATCAAGTTAGAGCCTTCACCTATTCAGCGATTCGCAGTTATATTGAATATTGATCCAAAAGAGGAATTTTTTATCAATTTTGTTTTCAGAATATATACATTGTAACATGTTTAAATACGTGATATTTATAGCGTGACACATAATTAAAAAACTAGTAATATTTTAACATTTTAATTTATTTAATGACATATTTATCGCTTCTACAGGGATTATTACTTGTAAACACAAAATTAAAATTTTAATATTTTAGCCTTAATTCTATATTTCTCATATAGAGTTTAGTTTCGAAGCAATTTTTTTCATATTTCGAGATAAACCGTAACATCTGATTGTATGAATTAAAGCTTTGACATGAAAAATTTGCTAAGTTCTACAGAAATCACTAAAATCAAAGATTTTGTACAAAATTTGAGTATCAAACACGTATGATATCTATCACGTATCCTATTCTCCCAAATGGAATTTGTTTGGCCAACTTAATATGAGCGGCAACATGGGAAATTGACATGTGCACAATTTGGCATAAAAGGCCTCGTCGTCAAGAAACACTAAGTAACACCAATCCGGGAGGAATCAGGTTCTGAAATTTTCTGGAAGACTGAGAATGGTGTCCTGTGAATATGATTTCTCTAAGATAAATACTATAACTATAAAAATAATAATTGAAATTGGTCATTAGAGCTCAATTGTCAAAGTTTATTTGTTTATTGGTCTTTTTTCTAGCTGTCTATTTTTGCCCTACAGGAAGTCCGCTAGCCACTGAAAGCTTGTCTGATAATTTTGAGCCATGGTCAGATGACAAGGTCGGTAACTGTCCTTGCATCATTCTTTCCCCATCTCTGGCCTGCCATACTAATATTTGAATTTTGAAATATAACAAGCATCAGCTCCCTCTATACAATTAGGCTTTTGTAGAAACAGGACTCGAACACTCAGCTCAACTCTGAATTTAGACACACAAGCTCTATATCAAGACCACTCGACTACAGCGGCCACGAATGGTCAGAATTATAAGCTTCATTGTCGACAATGCTTTTATTTTCTAATTGATTTTGCATTGATAATTTTGATTTTCTTTCCTGCTGCTGTGCGTGACTTAAAATACGTTCTTAAATTACATAAGTGGCCCATTTTTCTCAGAACTCAACTTCCCTACCTCTCTCAATCAATTACAGCAAACCTAAGCTATAGCTGGCAATGAATGCTCAAATTTTGCCAAATGAGAACATCAACAAATTATATGTGTTTAAAAATACTGAAGTTATAATATTATCATTCGTTTTCTTAAAGGGGAATTCTTGATAAACACCCCCTTTTCAGAAAAAACTTAACTCAGGTAAAGAAAAAATTCTGAGTAAACTCTGCCAGTTTTGTATGGGCGTTAGCAGCGATCTCTCTCTCTATCTCTCTTTATATATATATATATATATATATATATATATATATATATATATATATTATATATAATAGGAAAAGCTCAAAATTCTATCATTAGACAAATTACTGGCACAAGCTGGTATAAGTGAAATATTGAACTGCGAGGTGTTCTAAATTAACCGTCCATTAAAAATTCATTGCCGAAATTTCCAAACAATTCTTTAAAAATATTGATTATTTTGATAATTAATCCCACAATAAAATGAAAATTATACACCAGATAATTGTACCAGAAGACTAAGAAATATCTTAATAGATTAACACCCATTCGCTTTCCAGTGAGCCATTCAGAATTCAGCTTCCCCCCCCCTTCTTCAAACGTAACTTTTGAGATTGGTAAAAGTGCTTTGCGTTTAACCGTAAGCTGATCAAGCAAGTACGGCAAGTCAAACTCAGGACCGTCAAATTTCCTCCCTACTTCTAAATGCTGCTTCCAGAAAAGAAGGCCAATCTTTAGCTAAAAGGCCTCCAAAAAATTCATCTCTTTAAATTTCTCAGGCGTTTCTCATTTTTTTAAAAATAAAAAATACCACTAATTTTTCTAACTTTTGAGCAAACGAAGAAACCAACAAACAGATAGCTTATACAGTCCATTCAGGTAGGAGGTCAGAGCCAGCCGGGCTAAGCACTCCAACACACTTCGCTTTATTCCTTTTCCTAAGACCGTAAATGAATTTGAAATAATATCGATCGACGAGAATAAAATAAATATTGATAAATATAATTATGCAAAACACACAACTATTATCAGCAAACATATGTTACACAGATGTAAGCACATTTAAAAATATTTAAAAAAAATACAATAAATATATTAATTAACAAATCATCTAATGATTAGGTCGGTATAATAATTAACACAAAATAAGCTATGCAGATATTTTACTCAGAAATTACAAAGAAGCAAATAATTTTTAAGCGGTTAATATTCCAAGTTATACGTAAAGCCGATTTATGTATTACCTGTTCCACATTCGCATAGTAAGCATCAACACTGAGAATGTCATCTACCGCCCTTGTTGATTTTGAGTATGTTGAGGTTCCGAGCAACAAAAAAGAGAAAAGCATATATGTCCTCAGATCTTGATCACTTCGGATATCAATTGCTGAACGACCCGATTCTAAGGGTCCTCCAGGTGATATCTATTTCAATAACATATATAACATAGATACATATATAAATAACATATATAACCCACAAAGATTTAAATCCGTTTTATGTTTAACACAGATATCATTGTAATAAAGTGATAAGAAGAAATTTAACAAATTAATACTGTAGAATTATGTATGCATATATATATTAATTTACCTTCATTTTTCTTTTGATTCCAATCATTCTTGACTCTAAATTACTTTTCTACTTTTAACTACACTGATCTCTTCATTGAAATCGTGCAAGTGGTTTTAACATCGTTAGCCCCATTTTTCTCTCAACTTGTTAAATTAAAACTATTATTCCGGTTATTAACAATATATATATATATTAATGTATTCGAAAATTAATAAATTAAATATTGATTAAAACTTTCCTATAATGTACTCACTGATGAAACGTGACTTTTTCTATTATAAACTAATTAAGATTGGAGAGTGTGTCGATCTCAAGGTTGATTAGCTATAATCAATTCGGCCAAAATAATGATGCACTAATATGTGAATGAAATTATAAATAAATACGTTATGAAATAGGAAATGATTCAGTTACCTGAATTCCGTCTCAAATTCACGTGCAGATTAATAAAAATAATATTTGAACAAATGTAGAATTCTCTTAACGATAGTAAAATTACGTATAATCGTTATAATTATACATGCACGCACAAGAATGTTTACCAACCTTTAGAAGGTATGACCCTTCAATTTGAGTATCAGGAACTACCTCGACTCGAAAAGCCACTGGAACACCAACAAGAGTTAAAGCTGATAACACCTCAGCTAGTGACAATTTAGTTTCGTAGTAATCGTCCAAAACTGGCCACGTGCCGACGCCAAATCTGTCCATCAGATCCAAAAACATTTGGGATGTATCTTGCCTTTTGCTGTGCAGTCCATCTAAAATAAAAACAAATATTTTTATTTCAAATTCTTCAACAAATATACATAGTTTCTCTACGATAATGCAAATCAATTTATAATACATTTATCTTAGCCCAATGAAATGATTTTGCTGTTGATTATGAAACAATTCAAGTTTTATTTTTTTTGAATGATTGATTATTTATTAACAAGGGTTATTGGTGACGGCCATATTGATTAGGAACAAATGGTCAAATGACGATAAATATACCTGATCTGCCCATCCCCTGTCTAAATTTCCATACCATGCGGACATGAGGACTTAGAACCTCCGCAGATTAAACGTGCATCAACCCAACTGTAAGGTTTAAGTGGAAACAAGACTCGAAAGAAAGAATGCCAGCCACGAGTTATCTCCCATGACCCCTCGTCTTCCTCGTCCTTTCAACGGAAGTAAAATACCACTACACATATAATGGAATTCTCCAATATTGATCAGGTTCTTTGTTTTAATTTTCACTTATTTAACAAATACAATATTGAACGAGGGTCGTTTAATTGGTCTTTAGAAAATCCAAGAAATGGTGCACTTAGTATCGAAAATAGTTTGTTTTAAAGATATCCGACTACGTTCGAACCAACTTATTTTAAAAGAGTAATTGAATAAATTTTCACCACATTTATACTAAGATTATGATTCAAAATTATTAAAAAAATGCCAAAAATATTACATTTATTGAGCAAAATTTAATAAATTAAGAACGTTAAGCAGAAATTTGGTGAAATTTGACCCAAACACAAAAATTCCGAAGAAAATTCTTCTACATTAATTTCAATATATTTTTTGTAACATACATCTGTGACATAGGTTAACATATTGAACTAAAATCTAAAAAACATATTTAAATCTGGAAAAATTATAGCTTATCGTGATAATTTCAGTTCCTTTTTTAAAAAAAAAAAATTCAATACCATCGTACAAAAACACCTTTAAATTATGAAGCAACAATTTTAAAACCACATCCTTAATTCACGGGCTTTACAGTATTAAGAATACTATACGGATCAAATTCTACACAGATATCTCAATTACAGTTTGTAAAATCATGTTTTGAATAAGCAACATTTTTTAAAAAATCATATTTTCCAGGAAAAGCAATTTAAGGGTTTTTTTTTTTTTTTTTTTTGTAAATTACTTAAACATTTAAAAAAAAAGCACAAACATTTAAAATCCTGCAAATTTATAAGTCATACCCTCTTTTTTCTCGTATACAACACTTTTTTTCCTTTCTTGATGTCCAATTATTTTTTTTACGTGTTTAGTTTCAGGCAAAGAATGGCGCTTTGAATAATCGATGTGATTTTCATCGATATTATTGTATTGTTTCAGTGTATAATGATCTGGGATTATTTCTAATTCCTCTAAGACTTTTATAGTAATCCATAAATTCCATCATTAAATTAAATAATGGCTAAATATGATCCTAGGTGTAAAGTTTGTGCTTCAACAAAAACATTTTTCGGGATTACCGACCATAAGACATTGTTGAAAATTTCATTTGGCATTTTGAATAAGGCTATGAAGATATTTAATGAGCAATTTTTGGTCACAAAACTTCATATACACGGGCTTAATTATATTTATTATATTTGAATGTAGATCCATATTGGTATCCTTGTAAGGTTTTCCAGAAGGTATATCTCGTTGATATTATCACCAACTGTCCACATCTTTTGGACATGCAGCAATTGTAGCACTATTGCTGCATTTTTGCATGTTTGATAAACTCCCTACATTGGACCTAATAGCTATCTCATAATAGTTTTGTAGTTCATTTATAAAATTGTCTGTCAGTTTTCCCTTGCCGCCAAGTCCTTTTCTGTTAACTTTTAATTTGCGAAGGTGCACTCCAATTCTTTTTTTAATACGCCAGATACATTCGAGCTTTTTCACAGATTCCTCGCCTTAAATATCTTGAATTGTATTGAATCGTTTCTAATTTCCATCACCGTAATAATCGGTGTATCGAAGAGAACATAAACTTTCAGAACGTTCATATATACGATAAACACCGACAACTTCCATGTTACTCGATCATTCACTGTGATTTGCTCAAGAATGATCCGGTTTATGCTGTGGTAAGATTGAGATATTTTTTGTATTTATTACAAATTCTGCAGAACTGAGATAGGATTTCAACATCAAGAATTTTTCCAGTTAAAATTGAAATCGCACTCACACCACTATTAAGCGATGAGTAACCTCGACATTGCTATGTTCTATCGAGAAACACCCCACATTCCGTGAATTTGTTAGCTAATTTTTGAGTTATAGTAACAGCTTCTGCCGTCACGTTCATTGAACCTTTAGCGATAGATGCAGCAGCATGAAGATTTTTATCCTTGTTGTCTAAATGACATGCTTGACATGAAGGGCATATTTAAAGTTGCAGCAATTTTTCCCAGCTGTATACCCTTTTCCAATGAGTCGAAGCGCATACTCAAGTTCTTTTTAGATGTGCAAAATCTGAAAGAGAAAGGGTAATTTTCCCAATATAAAGTGAAATTTGAAAAGAGACCAAATTTGTGCAATCTTCAACCAATTTCAATTTATTTTTGAGATATGATGGGTACAATAAAACGGTGAAGGCACTGATTAGTATGTCTAAATATATTATATAATAGCCAAACAATATTTTCCCCTTCATATAATCATTGTCAATCAAATGTTTGTCAAGTTTTTAGCACTTGTTATAACGATATCATTCGTATCAAAGTCAACTTTCTTACTGACAGTGTATCGATTAGGGTAGAATTTACGATTCCTTAAAATGGGAGGATCAAGTTACGACCTTAACTTGATCCTCCCATTTTAAAATTGAAAAAGAATACTTTGTTTAATAATATTTTAGAAAAAAAAACAATGATTAATCTACGGGAAAATATTTACAGTGTAACTGAAATAGCCTATAAGCAAATTCGGTTTCCAGATGCGAGAAGTAAACTATATGAGATGTTTGCCTTTTGCTATTCTCTTTCACAGAAATTCATGAAAAGTAATTTATAAAGTAAGTATAATGTGGCTTGCTTATTAAACATTTCATTAAATTTTTTTGCAGAAATTACATATTATATTAAAAATTACTGTGAAATTATGAAGAATCGTCAAATTTCCAGTCATTTAAATGGTCTTAAAGTGATACTTCCGGTTTGGTTGACAGCTATGACGTAATTTTTAAATAGTCATAATTTCGCTTCTACTTATCCTAGATTCAAAATAAAAGCAGTTTTAGAAAGCTAATGTGTTAGGTTTTAAAATGGTAAAAACAAATATAAATTTTGGCCGAAATTCATGTTTTAAACGTAGTCAGTCATCTTAGTAAGCGTCATGACACTCTAGACAATTGGCTCATTCTCTGTTACTCGTATTCGTGACCATGAGGCTTTTTGTACTCTTCAAAATTTCTTCGTCATAGTATTTCGACCAAGGAGATTACCCTCGCCTTCTTTGGATTAGATTCAATGTAAGCAATCTATTGTTTTGATTATTGTTTGGTTTCCGGTGCATGTGACGCAACAGGACGTTAAGCTTAGAGTCGCAAAATGACGTCAACAACTCGACAAGGCAGCAATCAAATTTCAATTTGGAAGAAAATGACTACCAAATAAAAACAAAATTTAAATCAATGTCAAATTTGTTCGGTTCCTTTTAACAGATGGCAGCTTCCGATTATAACAACAATTTACCTTAATGAAGCCATTTGTCTTCAGATACAAGTACTTTTTGGATCACCCTCGTTTTTGAAAAAAAATAAATTATTCTATTTTAACCACCTTTTATGCTAATCGCTTGGATTGTAATGCTTTTAAACAATTTCAATATAATTTTTTCACGATTTTTTTTCTAAACCATTCATTTAGGGTTTACAATGTTTCCTTTAGATTATTTCAAATCTTCCACAAAACTCTGGACAATTCAATATCGTTAATTAAGGGTTTTCAGAGGTGTTAGATTTATCTCGACTGCTGAAATCGCACACAATTTTCAATTAGCTATAATTCCTTGAAATTAAAATTAATTTCATTGATGTTTTTACACATGCTTTATCCAAGATTGAATTTTTTAAAACATGTAAAATAGTTAATATATAATTCTTAATATTTTCATATTATGAGCCCATGAACATAGTAAAATTTTCTTTTAGGAAATTTGAGTTGGTTTCACTGCACGTAAGATATTTTGTACGCAAAGGGTTCTAATGATTTGCAGTAAATTGCTTTATAAAATCAAATTAACCTTCTTTAATGTGCAACTATTACAAATGATATAAAGG